>JAVTVY010025395.1:0-114721 GCA_036873755.1 Hanleya hanleyi
CATCCTACATACTGCGTCCATGACTCTAACGGCGCACATGACTTCGTGGACACACAACTTAGAAAGAACAACCGTTCTTTCCAAAGTAGTCACACTGAACTACGCTACAATAGCAATCTCATTGGCAATTGTTGCACCCGCAATGTGATCTATTTACTCACATGCACCAAATGCTCCAAACAATACGTTGGAGAAACCAAGAGAACCTTCCACGAACGTATCCGAGAACATTATGACACACGGAATCATAGTTTAAACCCAGCACCACTTCATTTCTGGTCAGCCGGCCACACGACTGACCACATTAGCTTCCACATTATCGAAGTAATGACATCAGACCCAGATCTCGAAGCTAGCACCAAATCACGCCAAGCTCGAGAGCGTTACTGGATCTATCAACTCCACACGAGAGCACCCATCGGCTTGAACGAAAAGGATTAAGCAAACCTTTGATTTTTCTCTCTTTACCATATATACCTACCTCCAAAGTTGCGCTTATCCTTTCCGGCCAAACTACAGAGAGTACAGACATTCCTTTGTCTCGCCACAAACTCGTAGCGCCACAATAGCCACTTACACAGAGTGACGCCACTCTCCAACACAATAAACACTATGGCGTTACAATGACAGCTTCACAACCGGATGATTCTTTGTCACAATGACGTTACTATGGACACACGTAAACTATCACGCCAACACACTACAAAATGAAACGTAAGTGTGATTTATGCGGCAAGGAATACGCCGACCGCTACGGACTGTACCGGCACCGACGCATCCACCACTTCAAAAGAGGGTTTACCACCTGCCACTGCGGTAAAACTTACAAACGGAAAAGTGACTACCACAAGCATCAGCTGAGGTGCTTCTTCCAGGCGGCTAGTATAGGGGACGAACTGCCCCCGTTTAACCACCTCACTGGGGCAACCACTACACCCCAGGAAGAAGCATCAAGTGGCACTACCCTTCTACAGCCTGTGGTCACATCCACTGTAGCTAGTCCATCACAGACTGCAGACCCAGTCGATCAACCAGCCCAATCACCATTCAATGACATTCTCAGAGAAGCAATGATTTGCTCAAACATCGAGACGACCTCGGACCTAGACACCACACCTCAGGCCGACACAGATTGGGACTCGTTCCTATCCAGTCTTTTAGACTTTTAAGACTTTACACGTCACATCGGAAGTCTATAAATGCAAAGTGAATAACGAAAATAATAATATATTCAACATAATAAATTAATCTTTATTCACTAAACTGTGCTTTTTCTTCCGTTTATTGGTCCATTCATCCCCCGTTTTTGGAGACCACACATTGTGTCATACCACCACGTAACAGATTATATTACCGGCCTACACTATAGCCAATATATCACCCACCGGCCCACGCCTGCGGCAGATATGTCAATCATTGACCCATACCGGCCCACACCATAGCAACCGGGCCGCTCACTAGCCCACAACGGCCTACGGTCACATAGTTACGAACCATACAGGCCTACACAGGCCTACACAGGCCTACGGTATTTCTCCACTATATAAAGCGGCCGAATGGCCTTTCACACACAACCTCTGATGAGATCACATCGATCGAAACCGGTCAGGTTTTTACAGACAGAAGTCAACTCCAGCCTTTGCCGAGTACTGATTTTCTTCACTCCATACCATAGATCATCGATGCATCAAGAAACTTCAAAGGAATGACCAAACCAGTTTCCCTGATTCGGTGAAAACCTTGGCGGCCATCTTTAATTTATGCAAAATCTTCAATGATATATATCTCTGATACCATTCAAGTGTTCTATACGAAACTTGGTATACAACATCGATGTATCAAGAGATCTGCAATGTATAGCCACATCAGTTCCTCTGAGTGGCGGGAAGGATGGGCGGCCATCATTAATTTATGCAAAATCATTAATGATCTCTATCTCTGATACTGTTCGAGTGCTCGATGTAAAATTTGGTATATATCATCGAAGCATCAATAGACTACGATAAATGACAGTTCTGGCGTTTCTGATTGGGCGGAACCTTGGCGGCCATCTTTAATTTATGCAAAATCTTCAATGATATATATCTTTGATACCATTTCAGTGTTCTATATGAAACTTGGTATCCAGCATCGATGTATCAAGAGACTTGCAATGAATAACCACATCGGTTCCTCTGAGTGGCGGGAAGGATGAGCGGCCATCTTTAATTTATGCGAAATCATTATTGATCTATATCTCTGATACGGTTCAAGTGCTCAATGTAAAATTTGGTATACATCGATTAGACAGTTCTGGTTTTTCTGCTTGGGCGGAAACCTTGGTGGCCATCTTTAATTTATGCAAAATCTTTAATGATGTTCATCTTTGATACCATTTCAGTGTTCTATATGAAACTTGGTATACAGAATCTATGTATCAAGAGACTTGCAATGAATAACCACATCAGTTTCTCTTGAGTGGTGGGAAGGATGGGCAGCCATCTTTAATTTATGCGAAATCATTAGGGATCTCTATCTCAGATAATTTTCAAATGTTCGATGTAAAATTTGGTATACATCGTCGATGCATCAGCAGACTTATGTAATAAATACCGGTTTCTCTGATTGGACGGAAACGTTTGAGGCCATTTCTAATGGCAAAATTTTTCATAATCTGTATATTTGTTACTTGACTGCTTGGTGTTCCTGAAGTCTTGTTTTAAATTGAATACATTATGAATGGCTGGTGCCCAGAGCCGAGGGGTTTTCAGATGCGCAGCTTCGTATTTCAAGTTAGGTTCATCTACGAATAATACTCTCAATCAGCACATTCGGTTCATGCTACAATAAAACCTATCGCCATCGGGGCACGTTTTCGCACCTCTTTATTGCGACTGGTTTGAAAGTTTCTCCAGGACCGAAACCGCGGGCGAAGGAGGTCGTAAAATCATAAAATAATTCAGATTCAGACACATATCTCGTGTTTGACTGAAAGATTATTGAGAAATATTATAAAGAACACACAGTTTGCAGATGGAATTACGAATTAACGACAATGATAAATTGTACGCATTCTTTGCGCATCGTGCGAAGTGGCAGTCTATAAATGCCTGCATGATCTCCGAGGGAACTCCGCACGTTATTCGCATCGTGCGGAGATCGTTTGCGCATCGTGCGGAGATCGTTTGCGCATCGTGCGCGTATCGTTTCCGCATCGTCTGCGCATCGTCTCCGCATCTATAGTGCTCATTTTATTGGCGTACTGTAGCTCTTGGGTTTTAAAACCTCCTCACACATTGGGGTTCACAATATTGTCACCGTCATTTATTGCCATCTTTATTGGTCTCCATAGCTCATGAATGATAATGCCTAGGTTCACCAAATTTACATCGCATTTGCATATGGTTGAAAATATGTGAGATTGACTTTTTTGTGTTCCATCTCATGGTGATGTGTGTTAGCCCTGGTGACATGCATGTTATCTCGTGGTGACATGCATGTTATCCCTTGGTGGCGTGTGTATTATCTCATGGTGACATGCGTGTTAGCCTATGGTGGTATGTGTGCTATCGCATGGTGACATGCATGTTATACCATTGTGGCATGTGTCCTATCCCATGGTTGCATGTGTGCTATCTCATGGTGATGTATCCTATCCCATGGTGGCATATGTACCATCTCATGATGACATGCATGTTAGCATGTGTGCTATCCCATGGTGGCATGCGTGTTATCCCATGGTTTCATGTGTACCATCTCATGGTGACATGCATGTTATCCCATGGTGGCATGTGTGCTATCTCATGGTGACATGCATGTTATCCCATGGTGGCATGTGTGCTGTCTCATGGTGACATGCATGTTATCCCATGGTGGCATGTGTGCTATCTCATGGTGACCTGCATGTTATCCCATGGTTGCATGTTGGCTATTTCATGGTGACATGCATGTTATCCCATGGTGGCATGTGTGCTATCCCATGGTGGCATGCATGTTATCCCATGGTGGCATGTGTGCTATCCCATGGTGACATGCATGTTATCCCATGGTGGATTGTGTGCTATCTCATGGTGACTTGCATGTCATCCCATGGTGGATTGTGTGCTATCTCATGGTGACATGCATGTTATCCCATGGTGGCATGTGTGCTATCTCATGGTGGCATGCATGTTATCCCATGGTGGCATGTGTGCTATCCCATGGTGACATGCATGTTATCCCATGGTGGATTTTGTGCTATCTCATGGTGACTTGCATGTTATCCCATGGTGGATTGTGTGCTATCTCATTGTGACATGCATGTTATCCCATGGTGGCATGTGTGCTGTCCCATGGTGGCATGTGTACTATTTCAGGGTGACATGCATGTTATCCCATGGTGGCATGTGTGCTATCTCATGGTGGCATGCATGTTATCCCATGGTGGCATGTGTGCTATCCCATGGTGACATGCATGTTATCCCATGGTGGATTGTGTGCTATCTCATTGTGACATGCATGTTATCCCATGGTGGCATGTGTGCTGTCCCATGGTGGCATGTGTACTATTTCAGGGTGACATGCATGTTATCCCATGGTGGCATGTGTGCTATCCCATAGTGACATGCATGTTATCCCATGGTGGAATGTGTGCTATCTCATGGTGACATGCATGTTATCCCATGGTGGAATGTGTGCTATCTCATGGTGACATGTGTG
Source organism: Hanleya hanleyi (assembly GCA_036873755.1). Lineage (NCBI taxonomy): Eukaryota > Metazoa > Mollusca > Polyplacophora > Lepidopleurida > Hanleyidae > Hanleya > Hanleya hanleyi. Next base: position 4,678 of record JAVTVY010025395.1, read on the forward strand.
CTATTTCAGGGTGACATGCATGTTATCCCATGGTGGCATGTGTGATATCCCATGGTGGCATGTGTGCTATTTCAGGGTGACATGCATGTTATCCCATGGTGGCATGTGTGCTATCTCATGGTGACATGCGTGATATCCCATGATGGCATGTGTGCCATCTCATGGTGACATGCCTGTTATCCCATGGTGGCATGTGTGCTACATGTATCTCATGGTGACATGCCTGTTATCCCATGGTGGCATGTGTGCTATCATTTGGTGGTATAGGTATTCTTGGATGCTATTTGAATTCACCAATCAACTGAAACAAGTTCAAAATGAATGTAATAAACTATATAGCTTTGGGGTTTTAAAACCTCCTCACACATTGGGGTTCACAATATTGTCACTGTCATTTATTGCCATCTTTATTGGTCTCCATAGCTCATGAATGATAATGCCTAGGTTCACCAAATTTACATCGCATTTGCATATGGTTGAAAATATGTGAGATTGACTTTTTTTCTGAGTCGCTGGGTCAAAGTTGCTGCGTTTGACTTTCTGTCTCTCTGGGCTATTGTGCAGTTCAAGTTTGGGATAATGGGAAAATTCCCAAAAGTTTGAGCGTAACTGTTCGTACAATTGTGATTCGTCTTTATGGCTTTGTTTCTTTCTGTTTCAAGGAATCTGCTCCGAAATGGACTGTGTCAGTTGGATGAGATGGTCAAAAAGTTGTATGACTGTATCAAGGGAAGTTGACCTCAGTCACATAATCTATGTCTGAATTTAATTAAATCCAGAAACCTGAAATCTGACATTCATTTTTGTGAAACTGGTGCGGAGAAGATTCACCCAGAGGGTAATTCATGGAATAAGAACAGATGGTGATGAATCTAAGCTGACGTGGCACCCCTGGTGTTTTGCACAACCCCTGTCCCATAATCCCAGATGAAAGATTTTGGATAGTGAAAATGTATTCCAGTTTGATTTTTATGATTCCAAGGGAGATGGCCATATTGGATTCTTCTAACGACGATTGTAAATGATTGATATCACAGAGGCCATATTGAATTACTGTATGAAACTGCATGGATGATCGGAACCGGGAAGGATGGCTGCCTTGGTTACAACATGTACAATGTAGATCCTCCCTCTGAAGTGCATCAATGGTTGAAAGGATGGTGGCCATATTGGATTTGTCGACTGACCTGACTGAAGTGAGGTTTTCTATGAGCAAAATATTGTGGCAGTCATATGGGAGTTCACTATCATTGTGCATAACTGATTGGAAGTATGGCCTTGTTGGATTCCTGATCCATGTTAATGATGTTACATTGCTCAGACATGTGAATTTGAGCGAAACAGGGGTGGCCATATTGAGTTTCTTCAGAGAAGTGTGAATAAAAATGATTTAAAGCTTGGTGGCCATATTGGATTTTTGTAGGAAACTGCATTGATAATGTGAAGATGGAACAGTGCTGGCCAGTTTGGATTTCTCTTCTGACATGACTGAAGTGCATTTATGAATTAGAAGTTGGCAGTCGTAGTGGATTCTCTGCCGAAATACATATACGATTGAAATACATTGTAATTGGTGATGAACATGGTTTGCTTGATTGCTACATGTATAACATAGACTGCCGATCAGCCTTGGACAGCAGAGGGAATTTCCCCAGAGAACATACATATGGACAAGTTTCGATTATGTATGAAAATTTTTCTGTCTCAACTCAACTACGATATATTCGCTCGATGAAAACATGAAAAATGTTAGTTTTTTTTTGCTCCATGCATGCGATGGATGGTGATGCTTGATTCAAAATTTGGGTAAAGAATACCCAGAAATGAGTTAAATTTTGCGCCACGGCTCCACTCGCATGTCATGTGACAATTGTGTCGGATCACGTGAAATATACGTGACATATTTTGTTCAATCAAAATCTGGTGATACAGAACCATTTGGCACACTCTAATTTGCTTTCAGAGAAGACTCAAAGTGTAGGTTTAGTAATACATGTATTTTTTGCAAATTTGATTTTCTTGGTGCTATATCTGAAGTCTGGTGTTTCTATTGTGATCACAGCGGCAAATTCCAGATTTACAAAATGGAGGATAGTTTGAATTCTGCCCATGGCCAACTGGATACGAGTATCCTGAGGTCAAGGTTCATTTATGCATACATACAGACACACACACATTGAATACTTACTATATCCCCCTATTTTCACTTCAGGCTGAGGAGATTTATCTAAGATAAAAAAGGTGCTTCTGTAACAGTTACGGTAATTTCCCTAATAATTCACCTTCCAAATTTAATTCGAAAACGGTCGATTTTTCCGTCGTGATTTTTTCCATCCTAATAAAACGAAAATGGTCCCGAGCATTTTCAATATACTCGTGAAACAATAAATTCGAACACTCCCGTTATCGTCGTGGAGTTCCTGCCGCTGAAAGTAAAGTGAATATGTTACTCAGAATAATTTCTGTACAACTAAATCGTGACCAACGATAGGCATTGACACAGAAATAAAATACAAAAGTTCACTTTTTGTGGTTACGAATTCTCCATATATCATAGAACTATGATCAGAAGTCCCTAACCGGGTTCTTCTTAGCAGGAGGTTGGAGGCGAAAATGCCCGTCAACTGGCCATTTTGAGGCACCCAACGAGATCAATAGAAAAAAAAATTAACAGCAATTGGAACGATATTTTCGATGTCTCATTTTCTTTAATAAACAGATGATATGGAAGGACAAAGATATAAATGTTCCCTCTGCTTGTCCCTGTCAGGGCTTCAGCGTAATAGTTAGTTTGTGCACAACTCCTATGTCGAGGGAGCCATTATTTCATTTCTTCAGATGTGCATGATCTGTCTCATACATTTTGACTGCAGAAAGGGAGTAGTTGTGTATTTCATTTGTGCTACGGGGAGATGTCAACAGACATGGATGCTGGTGTTTTATTCACTCACCAATCCAGAACGACGTTTCCATGTAATAAAATGACAGACGTCAGTGTTTCCAACAACATGATAATCCAGTTTATAATCAAAGAGGAATCAACTTTATGGAGCGGACGAACATAAAATATGCACCCTCGCTGGGTCCGTCAGATTGACATCTCACGAGTGACGTTGTAGACAAGTCAATGTACAATACAACCCGATCATCATTGCAGGAATTAGACGTTTAGTTTTTATGTATTTTCAATCCTTGACAAGCTGGACATTTCACCTTTTACTTCGTGTTTGATGGATAATGAACCAAACGTCGGCATCACGGTACATATTTAGCCGGGAAATATGGTCGACTGACTGCAGGCATGTGTTGCAATACTGTCGGGCTATCATCCCTATTGCGGTAATGGAAACTTCCACTGACCCGGTGTTGTAATCCCACATGGCTTCCCGACGAATCGAATTGGAAGAGTTAACTTTCAAAATAGGGAAGTAAGGCACAAAAGTTTTCAACACGCATATCGTGAGGGCAGATTTTTCTTTCGTTTCGTAGACTATATTTTCTTTGTATTTCATTCTTGAAACTTGCAACTCTGGTGGACAAATTCACGACCTACGCAATTTAATGACAATAACTACACAGGGAATGCTTGAAGTTGAAGAAAAAGAAAAAAGCATTTACGGCGACAGATGGGTGATAAAAACTTCTGGGTCGGTAGCTTTTCGACTGACATATTTTAAGGATGGCCCAGAGTCTTTTTAAATGAACAATGATAGAGATATCAAACATAATACACGGTTATCAATAGATCACAACGATCATGGTGAAGCGGTCCGCCATTTTGGATCTTCCGTGAATATCAGCGTAACATATAATTTGAACACAAGCCTTTTTCTGGAATTAGCGCGACAATTAATTCGAAAGTAGCCAATTTTTCAAGTTGCGAGTTTCATCACTGCATCGCGAATTATTAGGGAAATTACCGTAGTCACAAGATTTTGACGTTCTCTTGCCAGCTGGCTATGTGATATTTTGTGGTCTGGTAAAATGCGTACATGGTACAATTTGGTTTCGTTCACAACCACATCAAATGAATTTCAAATTGTCTCAGATTTCCAACTTTTCTTGTAAACCCGTGTCACATGTATTTTCTATTTGATGGTGTCCATTTTTTATCGGCGTAGATGAAAGTTTGTCATCTGTTCATGTCTTTATTGTGAGGAAGGTGAAATAACCGAATCGGGTGTCAAAAACAGTTGATGATCTGCGAGTTCAAGATCCTCAATTTTCCTGTATCAAATTAACACAATAACAATGGTCACAGCAGTTCAGCTAAGGTCTGGTCCATGATGGCAATCTCTGGATTATTCACTGCTACTTCTCATGCATTCTTTCGGGGAAATATCCTTAAATAACTTGCATAACCATGGAGAGAAGTGTGATTGAACAATCCAGAAATTGCCACCATGAACAATGTGATAGCTGATCAGACCAACAAAGCTGTTGTTGTGAATCTTGAAATCATGCGACGAACCGTTATACATTATATTTCCAGATATGTACATAAAACACCTACATGTACATGTTTGAACTTGAGTTTGCCAGTGGCCGTGTGGTTCATGGCGCTTCTCTCCTGATAGCTAGCCTCGCACTGCTGAACCAGCACAGGTTCAAGCCCCGCTGGTGCTTGTAGTGGGTTTGTCACAATATGACTGGAATAATGTTGAAAGCGACGTTAAATCCTATTCACTCACTCAATCATGGTGCTCGTGTGAAAGTTTGCCAGTTACTTGCCATCGGGCAGTGGTTGTCTCCGGGTACTCCGGCTTTGTCCATTCAGCTTTCCTGTTACTGTAGGAGTGAAATAACCTTGAGCATGACATTAAACGAAATTTCCCCCCCCCCCCCAACCCTTTAGGGTTGGTGAGATTAATAAAGTCGATAAAGGTTTTGGTACGGCCAGAATTTCTCATTTCTCTGTTATAATTGGCAGTCTGGTCCTTCCATGGGTTAGGGCTGTTTCAAAAAAAATAAATAGGTGGGATAGGATGGTATACAGAGAGATAGGATGAATGTCATATGGATGGTTGGGGTGACTGATTAGAAAAAGAAGTCCCCCCCCCCCCCATGTACTATTTTCTAGAACTGCAGGCCTTCCAGTATTTCCTATATTTTTGAGTCATTCCTATATTTTCCTATATTTTACTCAAAACCTCCTATATTTTGACTTTTTCTCATGAAAATTTTCATCATTGCTCTGTAATGAGTCAAACTGACACGCGGAAATACATTTCAGAAAAAAAAATTCGCCTCCCTTCGCTCGGCAAATATGAGAACATTTCAATCTCCCTAGGCTGAATCAAATAAGAGAACAGGTCACCTGAAAAGACCACCACCATGACCGCATTCAGTGAAAGTAATTTGATTAAACACTAGAAAACTACCAAGTTTGGAACATATAATGTAGTACAGACCTGTCTTACACTCCTTTATTTCCTATATTTTATACAGAAAATTCCTATATTTCTCCTATATTTTTGCAAATTTCCTCCTATATTTTCACTGTGAGCCACTTGAAGGCCTGGAACTGCCCTTTACGTGTTACAGCTATTCGCAACTTCACAGTTCTACTGTTTTCACCATCTCAAAACCGGAGTATTGCTTCTAGTTTAGCCAGTTCAAAACCTCTACCATATAGTAAGCATAGGACAACTGTGACGAGAACTAGCTGAAATAAACATACCTGTGAGCACCAGCGATCACTGGGATGTGAAATCACTCATTGACTGAGTGGCTATTTGAAAGGCCATCACGCACTCAGCTTGACAGTCGGAGTTAACTTGCAAGTTTGCAACTCCAAACACCGCAAATCTGTTCAACTTTACACTTGCTAGAACAACATTGAGTGTTTGTAAATATCGCAACAGCCACAAACAGAAAACTATTATGAAATCCCCTGTAATCATGTGCCTCTCTAATTATACAGAAAAACATGGATAAAGTTTAATAAGAATAAAGCATAAATGTTCATACATGATGATAAACATTGAACTCTGACTTTTGATGATGCATATTTCTTGATATCAATTGGACATAAAATAATGGTATAATTCAGGGAAATTTGATACAAAAATTGATGAAGAATGAAATCATGGACTGGGTATCATGTTAGTTTCTTTCACATGGCTGACTCTCATCAAAACTTGGTAGTTCAAAGGAAATTCATGTATTTAGACTCTCTGAAAATATGGCAAACATATTCCATCACATGTTAAAACCAGGGTTTGTGTTATACCTTGAAAATGACAGTTTAGATACAAGGCCTTGATAAATAGAAAATTGTACTGAAGACCTTGAAAAAGAAATTCCTGTCCGTTGTCAATTCAGTTCTTCGGTTGTAGCTCACAGGTGTACTGTTCTTTGCCGTCAAATGGCAAAATTACCCCCATCATTGTGATATATTCTTTAATCATCCAAAAACAAATTTCAAGTGTAATTCGAAAGACAACGTATGAACAATAGATTTGTTAACAGGACATTCATATTCATGTTTGAGTGGAAAAAAAATAAAGAAAATTGATCGGTACAGCTCAAATATAAATATGTAAATATGCTTTGAAAACGAACTATTACCTTGAAATTTGGAAGCTTCAACAGGCATCATTTTAATGTGGTAACCCATTTTCAGGGTTCCTGGGGGTTGCCATATGAAAAATAATTGTGACCCATGATTTTAATAATAAGGTCCCCATAATTTTGATCAATAGTAGGACAATAGGAGCTAAGGTTAATAATTATCCAATAGGTTGCCACCGGTTGAGAGGTTACCATCAGCACTCCTTAAATTGAGGGCTGCTTGAAGGTATATGTGTATATGAATGCTGTAAAACCCTATCGATCAGCTATTCCGTGTCGATCACCGAATACTAGATTGTTTCTTGTGCGTCACGAAGTACTTAATGATTATTAATTGTTCAAAAAGAGCATTATCAAACGATTTACACAAATCTATTTATGCCTTCCAACATGCTTGGAGAGGAAACACCATACCTCTATAAACAATCCCAATTCTGCTAGAGAGTGTTAGGGCAATAATTTTGAATAAGTTGTCTTAATCCCATAATCTGATAAGTGACAAGTTTGAATTTTCTTTCCAGAGTTTTGACGTATGTACATGTTAAGTGTTAAATATTATCAGTGTGAAAAGTCTTGATTGTTCCTGAATATTCTTTATGAAATGTTACTTAGATTTAGCTTTGAAAGAAATCTGTTTCTCCTTTGGTGCCAATTGTTAATGAGATAGTTAGTTTGGTTGAGGATTGGAAATTGCCCACATTCTCAACAATATAATCATCTTTTCCTTAGCTTTTTAATGATGATCTGACATGTTGTTCAATAATCTTTGAGTCTCCTTAGCAAACTCATGTGTTTATCGTCTCCTGTCATGCCTGTGAGACACTTTTTTTTTAATAGCATATTTAGAGCTTTGGCGAAGATCCTGGAATTCAACGATAATCAGTTACTTTTTACTAAGCTTTATCAGGTAACTACAGGTAGTATAAATTAGGTTAATTAGATTATGATAGATAATAACTAATGTTGTCAAGAGATTGGGATTTCCTCCCCCCTGAACTCAGAAAAATATGCATTATGTTGTTTATATACCCTGTAGATAATTGTATATACTGTTATCATTTTAGTATTATGAAATAAAAAAAAAACATGAAAACATGATGGCTTTGGTACATGTACCGACCCCTGAATGTGAAATGTATTATGGGTTTTTTAGATTGACATGTTGTGTTATCATATCACTGCATATTTTTGGTCACATATCTTTTTTCAGTGTATAGAAAAGGAATTCGCCAAAACTTGGGTATCAACACAAGACAAACACATCTCAAATTTAGCAACACTTCCCTGCCAAAAGGTCAACAAAGAGGTCAAAAACAGACTGAATTCAAGTTGCTTGTAACTAACTTAGGTATTTTCTCGGTATAAAATATAGCTTTCCAAGCATAATTTAAGAATTTTTCACTTCACAAGCATAAGGCAAGAATCAAGCAACCCTCCTGCGCCCAACCTTAGGGTTTAATGGGGACTTGGCAGCTGTTAAAACGCTGTAACGCCCTACTCCTTTGGGAAAAATATTCTGTGAATCCCCACCTACACCTCAACCGAACACAGTTGATGCCCCACCATCCTTAGGTAAAAGATATATTAACTGAATCCCAACAAAGCTCACCATAACTACCACATAGTGAAATATTGATGGGAATTCCCACTTACAACCTCCAGCCAATAACATTTCCTTGACTGGTAAGGGACAGAAAACGTGTGAAAGCCCCACTTCATGTTACATGTACCGGTACAAGTCTCTTAAAGTTTCAGTGACCAGTAATTTTAGAAGAATAAGATATAGACAGATATAAAAAAACATCATGCCAGGTTTCTAATCATTGTGTTATTGTATGATGAACATGAAGAATTTTAGTTTTCTTAAATCATATACATGTACACTCTTACATGCCCATCGATAGACGAGGTCGTATAGTGCAATGACTATTTTCTATCTGTCCATCTTGTCTGTTATATTTTGTATATGTGAGCCGTGCGATATCTTCTAGGTCACGGATTGGTACCAAACTTTAGTATACTTTACCCAAGGGTCAAAGGTCAAGGTCACTTTGACTGGAAAACAGAAAATCATTGAAAATCAAGTTTATGCTAGCAGTACAGTTGAGAGATGTGGTTTGTGATGGCGAAGAAGCTTATTGATTAATTTCTCTCTGCCAATTTTAGCCATATGGTCCATCTTGCTTAATTGTTAACACACTATCTCTTGAAGTAATATTTTCAGGCTTCCCAAATTAATGTGACATGCAACTGATGATAAGTCTCAAGCCTATTGAACATGACTGACCTTGACCTATTTATCCAGATCAAATTCTGTTATTGGTGATATCTTTTGAAGGATTACATCTAGGCTCACCAAATTCATACTACATATGCAACTGATTGAGAAGAAACCATTCCAGTTTCACTGGCCTTGACCTATTTTATCAAGGTCAAATTCCACTTCTTACAATATCTTGAGGGATCATGGCTAGGTTCTCCAAATTCAAACTACAGTAAATATGGAACTGGTGAGTTGTACAATGTTTTATGAAGAATCATATTAGACTCCCAAAAATTTCCACTTAACTCTTAAAGTTTTGGTTCCTGCAGTTGAAGGCGTGGGTTGGTGTATATTGAAGCCAGAACTTCTACAAATTCAAGTTAATCCTTCAGCAAGAGAGCTGAACCGATACAGGAGGCACTGGCAGGTGCATTGAGATGTCAGAGTAGTTCGTTCATCTACTCGCTTTGCTATCTCTTCAGCAGGGGGCAGGATTTGTAACTATTGACAACTGTTGAAAAGTTATCCTACTATTCCAAGAAATAACCAAATGTTTACATCTACGAAAAGTTTTGGCAACTTCATGTTGAAAATAGTCCAGATATCATTGATTACAAATATTTCCTATGCTGAAGAGATAGGAAAGAGAAGGGAAGAACGAACTGCTGTGAGCCACGTCCCATTGCACTTCCCAGAGCCATCGGCACAGCTCTGTTAACCTTAAGTTTGTGCAAGTCGGAGATTGTTCAGTATATGTGCAGAACAATGCTTTGCTTAACCCTCTCTGTACTGTAAATTGTAGCGATAGAAATATAGTTCAATGATTGCCTGTCATTGTCATACAAAAATAAAGAATTTCTACATAAATATTTTTGCCACGGTATATCTTGTTCGAAAGCTTGGAGTACTGTCTTTGGAACTATGTGGGTGATAAGAATATTTTCGCTTCTATCATGTTCATGACAGTGTTGATATCAGCTTGGAACTGTTAAAAATACCGGTACAGAGGGAGTTGAGTTTATTGTCATTGTACCATAGTTTCATCTTGTAAATAGACTTCATGATGTCGTTGAAATCTGGAAATTGCCTCATTATGATTTGTCCTGTTTAGATAGCGAAGATATTTTATTTCTATGCCTTCAGCTTTTGATATAAGCTGTATTGAAGAAGCATTTGTATGCTGCTGAAATTGAGTTGACAAGACTTTATGTTCAGTCATGTCAGTGGCATGAATAAAAGCTATTTTTCTAATGTTTGTTAAGTCTGTGTTCGATTTTCGAGATATTTACCCTAACCAATAGAATAATTCGAATCTATGTCCACTTACCTTTCATAAGACACCTTGTTTATGAGGGACTGTCCAATTTTGGCTTTGCAAGACATCCGAAATCGGATGAGGCTAAAACTGTCCACATCACCGCTGTGCATGTATTGTTTGTCGCACATTCTTGTGGCATGTAATTGACATTCTGATGATGCAACATGGCGGCAATGTAGACAGTTTTAGCCCCCCCCCCCCCCATCCGAGTTTATATGTCTCGCAAAGCCAGAAATGGACAGTCACTCATAAATAAGGTGTCTTATGAAAGGTAAGTGGACATAAGAGTCAAATTATTTGATTGGTTATGATCAATGGGTTTGGCAAATATTGCCCGTCCGCACTTTCCCAAGAACTACATGTGATGAGTGGTTTGGCTCCAGGGCCTTCTTCTCCGACACGTACTATAGAAAAGGCCCCACGGGAGTTACCTTTGATCTAAGTTTTCTATTCAATCAAGTCAAAAGGTGGTCTTAAAATAATTTACAATGAGAGACCTTACAGTATATATCTGACCAAATTAGGCATTCAGTTCTATAGCACCATGAAGTTGTCTCGCGAGACTTTTCAGTAATTGTGTGACATCCTGTAGTGTGATGCTGAAAAGTGATGGCTGGGGCTGATTACCTATCTTTTGGATCCAACAATTGTAAGTTATAACGATGGAACAATATTATTACAATATTTCACGAATGTAACGATGGTACAGATCCAATACTGCTGGTGATGGTACAGAAAATACAGGCCTGCAAGTGGCTCACAGTGAAAATATAGGAGAAAATATGGGAACATTTGCCAAAATATAGAAGAAATATAGGAATTTTCTGAATATTAAAATATAGGGAATAAAGGAGTGCCAGATAGGTCACTACTACATCATGTACATTGTATGTTCCAAACCTCATAGTTTTCTGGAGTTTGACCGCATTTTAATAGTAAAAATAATTAGCTTAAAGTGGTGGTGGTTCAGAGCCGTCTTGCTGCTTGGATCAAAAAAAGAGATTTACATGTTTTCATATTTTCTTTCTGAAATGTATTTCCTTATGCCAATTTGACATCATCTCAGAGCATCAGTGAAAGTTTTCATGAGGAAAAGTCAAAATATAGGAAATATAGGAGGTTTTGAGTAAAATATAGGAATGACTCAAAATATAGCAAAAACACAGGAAATATAGGAGGCACTTGCAGGCCTGAAATTATGACCAGTATACTGAGTCAGAGATCTACAGCTTTCAGGAGTCTGTTTCACCTCCGATACATTTTCTCTGCCAATGTACATGAATTTTATAAGACCATCCAATCACAATCATGCATCGTTGGTTGACCGCCAATGAAAGACTTGAGAAATTTCAGGACTCCTCCTTTACTAAGCAGTTCCTACAACACCAACATGATGGTCAGATTATAGCCACAAATTACATACAGGATGTTTATTTGTGATATTCGACAACTTCGAACCGTTTAATTTCTGTTGTCATTTTCTTGCATTTATTTTGAAGGTTTTTTAGCCATGGAAAAGGTGTTTCTATCTGGTCGTCTCATGCAAGCTAGAGTACCTGCCACAGACAAGCAGTCAATTCGACCCCCTCTGTGTTCCCAATGCACGGGGCACAAAGGACAGTTCAGCAAATTATTATTGGTATAACTATAAGTGTTATAACTCAAAATTCAAAAGTAGCGCCAAGAAATGCCCCTCGTGGTTGGTTACTTCTAACAATGTAAAGAAAATGTTAAGGTTGTGGTTTACTGTTTAAATGTCGCCTACAGACAGGACAGATGAAATGATATCTACAGTGCTGCATCAAAAAGCATTCTGTAGATTATGCCAAGTTAATCAGTGGATCCCAAGGCTTATAGTGAACTGCTGTATGTGTAGAATGGGCGCTAGACTGAAATACGTAAATTTTAATAGTTTATGTACACAATTTCCTTCATATCGAAGTTCGGCAAAAGAAGCAGTTAATTCCTCTAGCTCTTTTCACCTATCTGGCAAACCGTCTTGCCATTCAGGAAAACTGTCAATTATGCCCAGTGGTTGTGGCAGAAGCAGAGTAAAAGAGAACATACAACAGTTGAAAACAATAAATAACATTTATTTTGATATAATTAACAAAACAAGTCCTACTGACATGACTGAAGATACATTACAATGGATCTCAAAACTCCATCATGAAGCATGATGGGATATCTTCCAACTCCTGTCCGTTATAAATGAATGATGATGCCCTGGCATACCTATTGCTGTAAAATTAAACAAGAGCCCAAGAGCTTCAAAATGCACCTGCATAAAATACAGACAGTAAAAGGGTCATCACATTTGAGCAGATGTGATGGAAATGCATTCCTACACTAGAGATTTTGGCAAGCCTAAGGTAGATATCAACCAAGTTTTTGGGCACAGACTTAATATTGTTGAAATCCTATATTTTCCTGTTTTTTGTGTCTGTGCAATGTATCTTCGAGCAACTTGACCATTATTCTCTCCCAGGCCTTAACCAGATACTGTTAGTGGACTCCGCATTGGAATTAACCTTCTAATTACCATACAATTTTGGAAGATGATCGAGGCTCCGACAACAATTGTAGAGACACACAGGAAATACATGTACACCACAAAAACTGATGCAACAGAATTGCCTGTTCCAGATATTCCCAATAGTAACCTGGTTCACATGCAAATGAGCTTTACATTTGGAGACCAGGTGCAAGGGTAGATAAAGTGCTCAATCAAGGTTAAGCCATGTCCATGTTAGGCCGGTGGGTGGACAAGAAAATGTAACCTGAAGATAACATTTCTGCCTACAATGATACAGAATAAGCTATTATCCTGTAGATATATATCCCTGGACAAGACCCTTCTTTGTAAGATGAATACGGTACTCAAGTTGTCATGTTCGCCCGGCCTGCCAGTGCTTGCTTGAAGTAGGTTTGCCAAAAACATCACAAATGAAGCAGAGCTTTAGAAAGTCAAGAGGATTCAAACCCTCACTTCAGCATGTATGGCCAACATTGAAGCGTTTGTACTCTAGCTTTGATACTGTCTTCTCATTTTTGAAATCACACTTCTCTATTCTTGAATATGGACTCCCAGTCGTCTGTAACCAGGATTTCCTGCAATTATAATTAGGCAAATTGAATCAACCATAACGTCCAGACAGTTTAAGCTGTCCAAGCTGATACTGCATGCATTTAAACCCCATCAAAATGTCATGAAACGGGCATTATTCATGAAAATGGCCATTAATTTTTGTTGCAATTTATTAATGGGGAAATTCTTAAAGACCTTAATTTGAAAGATTTCCAGATTAAATGAAATTAATTTAGGTGGAATAAAAAATTGCTGTCCAATCAATGGTCATTGATGTGATGGAAGTCGAATTAGGGGGGTCGGTGAAAAGCCATTAATTTGTTACCATAATTTTAATGACTATTAATTCTATGATAATGGTATTTTCCTAACTTAATTTAACAGCATTTAAAAGTCATTTTGTGCAGTTTTTTCCAGGAGTTTTAATGAACTACATTACACAATTTTCGACACGATTATTAACATGTAGGAAAGATATTGGCGATCTTCAGAACTACAAAATGTGACTCTCCAGGAGTTTCCAGCACATAAACCAAAATTTTTAAGCACTTTTCTGGATGGAATTTGAATTTTAGGTGCTTCCAGCAATTTCCAGGAGGTGTACGAACCCTGATAACAAGATTCATTGTTTACTGTGGTGGGTGGTTGGGATAACAAGATTCATTGTTTACTGTGGTGGGTGGTTGGGTGGGCACTGGTTCCTGTTGCTTCAATGCATTTTGCTGAGAAGCAACAGGAACTTAATAATGTGATGTCTGGCACTATAATATCACTTGTCTTTATTGCACCATGTAAGCGTCCTGTCTGTGTCTAGTGTACTGTCCTCAGTGTTTTATAGGGTGGATGGAGGGTGTCCGGTTCCATGCTGCTTCAAAGATTTCTTCTTTGAAGTAGCAGGAACACAACTGGGCTGGGTGGTGCTTGGTTGGTTCGTCGTGATACAGCTGAAAATACTGTTGAAAGTGACGTTAATTCTATTCACTCGCTCATCCTTGTTTACTGTGACATCCACTGGATTATATGCCTATCTATCAGCTCCAGGTGTTGGATAGTGAGTGGAGGGGGAGGGGGGACTTTTATGAGGTTATGATCATCTTTGGTACCCATGACTAGCTAGCCACAGGAATAACACATGAGATTGATCTAATCAAAACCCCTCGGCTTTCCCCCAGTGATTTAGACCCATGTGTAGTGTAAATTGGGGAAGAGATAGTACTATGTGGGATGATCAAGCTAAAGGTAATTTACAATTTGTAGTGTATGGATGTATCAACAGATCAGGGTATGGAGTAAAGAACTAAGCATGCTATATATAAAGTAGTACAGTTCTGCAGATACAGTTAGTTGCATTCAAGCATATAGGACAAAAACAGAAATAAATATACCTGTAAAGGGGCATAATTCTGTGAAATATGGGCCGAGGGGAACCACTTTCGATAGGCATCTGATTTAGTACTAGATAAATGAGTGTTAAAATTTGGTGGTTGTGTCTCCAGCGGTTTTGCCTAAAATGCGGTACGGTAACGGTTGGACATACATGGTGATGACAATACCCCGAGGCCAAAATGGCCGAGGGGTAAGAATACAAGAAGATAAATAAGTTTTCTAAATTTAGCACCTGTACTGAACACGGATATTCAGAAATAACTTGTACATGTACATTCAACTACAGATCACAAAATCGGAGATTATTACATCCGAAAGGGGCATAACCCCATAAAATACGGGCCGAGACAACTAATCTTTTTGTAGGTATCTAGAATACAACTGGATAAAAAAAGTTTCCTAATAATTTGGTAGCTGTACCAAACACAGTTAATTATATATAACAAGCATATATCACAAAGTCAAAGATAACTGCACCCAAAAAGGGGCATAACTCTGTAAAATAAGGGCCGAGGCGAGTAAATATAATTAGCTATATCGAAAATAGTTCTGCAGATATAGTTGGTTACATTCAACCATATAGGACAGAAATAGAATTTAATATATCTGTAAAGGGTCATAACTCTGTAAAATATATGGGCCGAGGGAGCCAATTTCGATAGGCGTCTGATTAAGCACTAGATAAATAAGTGTACAAAATTTGGTGGCTGTGTCTCAAGCGGTTTTGCCTAAAATGTGGTAACGGACGGAGGACGGACGGACGTACATGGCAACGACAATACCCCGAGGCCAAAATGGCCGAGGGGTAAAAAACCTAACTGGCACTATGAGCTGCAAGTATGTCATTAAAAATAAGTATATTTTTATGTTTCAATAAGTTGTTGGTGGTTGGTGGCCTTGATATTTGACCTCAACTGACCTTGTTTCCCACCAACACATGTACATCAACTCAAAACAAGGGTTATGTGTAACCCGGCAGCTCGCCGTTTTGGGTTTTGTCAATAACATGCAGTTTCGCATAAAGATCGAGCCCTTCAGGTTGTACATCACTAGCAATGACAATACACATTGTTATAAAAATTTGACTTCTTTGTCAGTGATGTTGAAGTTGGTTTGAAAGATGAACTATATTATAAAACTGAAATAAAGATTACCTTTTCTAAGTCCAGCCTAAACAGAAAACATTAACCCAGAAAACTTTCTGAGTTCAAAAGAAGTCAAAATTATTCTAAGTCCAGCCTAAACAAAAAACATTAACCTTCCAGCTTGAGTCTAACGTTGTGCTAAACATAAAAACTTAACCGGACACCAACACCGCCACTCTCTCCCGAGTCCCCCTCTCTCACCCAATACCTCGCCTACTTCGTATACGGCGAGCTGAAAATGTTATTTTCAATGATTTCCTGAACTCGGTACATTAATATGACCTTGACCTTTTGACCTCACCAGGTGTCCTGATTGTCATATTTAAGCTGGAGGTATTTCCTTCGGTTTTATCGCAATCCAATTCCTTTAAATGTACCAAGACCCTGTTTTCAATAATTTCCCGTTTTGGAGGTGTTGACTGTTTGGCCTCAATTTTGGTACCTGATATATTGTCTCCGATGACTCGTATATCCACTCAAAAAAGTTGATTTTCTGACCAAACTGACCTTGACCTCAATTTTGAATTCTGATGCAATTTTGAATTCTGATGCATCGCTTCACATACCCAATCACCAAAAATTGTGATTTTCAATGCGATTTTTTTTTCAGGTGACAGTGACCTTGACCCTTGACCTATTGACCTCAGTTTTGATATGTGACGGCTGTGTTACTGAATAGGAGAGATTTGAGAGAAATCATTTAATTTGTTAAAAAAAAATCTAATTAATGAAAGTCAGAAAGAGCCTTCTCATTCCTAAACCCTCACAATCAGCCATGGCATGCAGCAATTGCCATGATTGCCGGAGTGAATGCTGCCTCAGCATTTTTACCATGGTCAAATTGGAGTTATTTTTGATGCCACAAATATTTGTCGACGCAAGCTTTCCTTAGTGTGAGGCAGGCTTCATTCCATATAAAATTTAAACAGGATTTAGGACAAGGTGTTTTCAAGAACAATTTCAATTACTATTATTTCACACTGAAAGATACTATATAACCTTAAGATAATCATAATATTTGACTGATTCATCCACATAACTGTGGTTATCTATTGTCGAAAAATAGCCTTACTGAAATCAACTAATATGGGTTCGTAGTCTTGCCTCCTTCTCCCAGTATCTTAGTTTTAACAAGGTCACGAAGGCTGTAAATATGGTTAAGAGGACATTTCTTGGGGACTAATCAGAAATCAGACAGAAGTGAAAAAAAACCCCTCACATGCTAGATATTTTTGTTCTGGGGCCCTGGATGACTCCCTCCACAGTATCCCGGTAAGTGTTCCTGACACATCCCACAAGTCCCAGTTCTAATGCCTTCTTCTGTGTGAACTGGGGAGAAAACAAATAAATTCGTATAATTATCCTATTTCCCTGGCCTACATCAGATCTTACATTGTGACATGTGGCAAGCTGATGGTATTTGCCTGGTTCATTATTCATCTCACTGCAGGAAATATGTACATCTACATTCATTATGCATCCACCTCCCTTTATTGTGCACCTCTCCCTTTATTATGCGCCCTGTCCCTTTATTATGCACCCTCTTATCTCATTATTATGCACCCTCTGTCCCTTTATCATGCACCCTCTGTCCCTTAATTATGCACCCATCTTCCTTTCTGATGCACCCTGTTTCTGTAGTATGCACACATATCTGTTAATCATAAAATCCTGTCCCTTCATTATGCACCCTGTCCCTTTATTAAGCACCCATCTTCCTTTTTATGCACGCTGTCCATTTATTATGCATCCTCTGTCCCTTTATTATGCTCATGCCCATGCCCCTTAATTATGCTCCCCGTCTCATTATTATGCATCCTGTCCCTTTATTATACACCGTCCCTTTAGTATGCACCCTATCCCTTTATTATGCAGCCTGTCCTTTTATTATGTTCCCTCTGTCCATTTATTATGCAACCTGTCCCTTTATTATGCTCCTGTTCCTTTATTATGCACCCTCTATTCCTTTATTATACACCGTCCCTATATTATGCCCCCTCTGTCCCTTTATTATGAAACCTGTTCCTTTATTATACACTGTTCCTTTATTATGCCCCCTCTGCCCCTTTATTATGCACCCTGTTCCTTTATCATACACTGTCCCTTTATTATGCCCCGTCCATTTATTATGCACTCTCTGTTTCTTTATTATGCACCCTCTGTTCCTAAATACACTGTCCCTTCATTATGCCCGCTCAGTCTGTCCCTTTATTATGCCCCCTCTGTTCCTTTATTATACACTGTCCCTTTATTATGCCCCGTCCCTTTATTATGCTGTCCCTTTATTATGCCCCCTCTGTCCCTTTTTTATGCACCCTCTGTTCCTTTATTATACACTGTCCCTTTATCATGCTCCGTCCCTTTATTATGCACCCTCTGTTCCTTCATTATGCACTGTCCCCTGTATTATGCCCCATCCCTTTATTATTCACCCGGTTTCTTTATTATACACTGTCCCTCTATTATGCCCCCTCTGTCCCTTTATTATGCATCCTCTGTTCCTACATTATACACTGTCCCTTTTTTTATGCCCCCTCTGTCCCTTTATTATGCACCCTCTGTCCCTTTATTATGCACTCGCTGTTTCTAAATACACTGTCCTTTATTATGCCCGCTCTGTCCCTTTATTATACACTGTCCCTTTATTATGCTCCATCCCTTTATTATGCCCTGTCCCTTTATTATGCTCCATCTTTCCGTTTATTTTGCACCCTCTGTTCCTTTATTATACTGTTCCTTTATTATGCCCCCTCTGTCCCTTTATTATGCACTCTGTTCCTTCATTATACACTGTCCATTTATTATGCCCTGCCACTCTATGCACCCTCTGTTCCTTTATTATACACCGTCCCTTTATTATGCCCCCTCTGTCCCTTTATTATGCACCCTCTGTTCCTTTATATTATACACTGTCCTTTTATTATGTACCCTCTGTTCCTTTATTATACACCATCCCTCTGTGCCCCGTCCTTTTATTATGCACCCTCTGTTCCTTCATTATACACCACCCCTCTGTGCCCCGTCCTTTTATGATGCACTCTCTGTTCCTTTATTATTCACTGTCCCTTATTATGTCCCCCCTGTCTCTTTATTATACACTCTGTCCCTTTATTATGCCCCTCATGTCCCTTTATTATGCACCCTCTATCCCTTTATTATGCACCCTCTGTCTCTTTATTATGCACCAGGACCCCTGTCCCATTATTATATTCCCTCTGTCCCATTATTATGCATCCTCTGTCCCATTATTAAGTTCCCTCTGTCCCATTATTATATTCCCTCTGTCCCATTATTATGCACCCTCTGTTCCGTTATTATGTTCCCTCTGTCCCATTATTATGCACCCTCTGTCCCATTATTATGTTCCCTCTGTCCCATTATTATACACCCTCTGTCTCTTCATTATGCACATTAGCACAGGTGAGCCCAACTTGTCCAATATGAAGTGACTGAAATACATCCTCCTTTCATATGTTGATGTCTACTGGTCATCATCACAGTCACAAACACTGCCATCTTGTTTCCAGAGGCAGAGCTCCTGACCTCTAAAACTGTCAAATTTTGTCTAAAAATGGCCAAGATAGTAAGACCAGATATGTGATCATCTGATCCATGCCCTCCAGGGTTTGAATAGATATGGATTGATGCATATATATGTGAAAACTAAAATTGATATGGCAATATACAAGCCTGGAAATAATTTTTTCACTGGTGCCTGACACTTTGACAGGCATCAATAACTTGGTACCTGACATTTGGAATGGGATGCCTGACAAAAATATCAGGCCTCAGCGCCCTATTTCGTAATCAGCACTACAAAACGTAGAACCTACTACATTCACTATCAACACAGCTTACAACTGTATGATCAGGAATAGACTGAAAAGAAAAAAAAACCCATCAAAATTGCTTCTCAACAACTTTTTAGTACCTCCAAGGATATCCACAGCATTATCTAGCTGCACTTAGTTATGTAAAATGTATGGGCATGCACCCAAAATGAATACACAAAAAAATGATACCTTCAATATTTCTTAGAAAAAAAAACCCAAAACCAAAGTTCTTCTGTTGAAAATCCAAGCATATAAATCTATGCCTCTCAATTATAATTAGGAGAATCAACCACCCAAGATTGTTCATTTTATAACATTGGAAGGGCCTTGGAAATGGTAATTTTTCATTGAGAAGTGATCGTCAGATGCGACGCTGTAGTTATTGTTGCAAAGGTCAATTCCTGAGTCTAAACTTGTTTGTCCGCGGTTTTGCAGTTCAACAGTAATTGCAGCTTTTGTACATCAATGTCTAGTGTACCAGTTTTGTTCTGTTTCGGGTGGCAGCTAGCTGTAAAATATCAGATCAGCATCGTTTGCTGCAACAATTTGGCATGTGTGCCAGAACGATCCTGTCAGAGGGAATCCCAGTTCAGGGATTTCCCCACAATAATGATGACGTCAGCAATAATGTGAACATGGCGTTCGGCGATAATGGAACGTGGTCGAGCAGGAGACTTTGACCAGCCATGCAGGACAATTGTCATTGCCAGTTTGACGAATAAAAGTGTTTTTTTTTTCAGCTTTGAAATAGCGTGAACTTCCCTGCTCAAAAACAGTGAAAAACTGCTGCGACTGATTAAATTTTCCAGTATAAAATGGCACCGGACAAAACGACCAGGTCCGAGTGATTTGTGCCCGTCAAAGCTTCATTCGGTGTCGGACATTGTCCGTGACCGGCCCGTTATTTCCAGGCTTGATATACTTCAATTGCGGTATAGCACTATACCTCACAGGGTTAGATCTAGGGTCCCACAGCGTCCGTAAAAAGGACACAAGTATAGAATCAAATGACATGATTTTTGCATAAAATCAAATGATTTTATTTCTGAAAACATACTTGAAACAGCCAAAAAGTGAACTTGACCATGAATGGACAGTAAATGTTGCAAGAATAAACAAAAAAATCCCTATGGTTAAATTTTTTATCATATGTATGGCAAATTATGGACTTTCGGACTTCTTGCAAGACATCTGAGAAATTTCATGTTTTCAAATAAGGACACTACTTCAAATTCCTGGATCTAACCCTGCCTCAAATGAGGCACTGTACCCCAACTTAAGTATAGTACCTCATGAGGTATTCAACCTAACCTGTTCAACGTCCCCTCCACTTCACCCCCCAAAATAAAACCCACGACACTTGTCCTTCACACCACCACAAAATACTCACCTTTCTGAAGAACACACCTGCAAGATAAAACAATGTACAGGATTAGTTCTGTGACCGCCATGGAAGTTCTGTTCTACTGTCTGTCCCAGATATAACCCAGAAACTCTGGCTGTGATAGGTGAAAATAGGTAAGGGGGCGTGGCATTCCTATCACAGCCCAGATCGCGCCTAGGTTAAATTTTGGCGATAAAAATTTATGCGCGAAAAGCGGCTTTTCGCTGACGAAAATAACGAAACGGGAGAGAAAAAATATGCCAATTTGATACAGTTTGACCGACCTTAGCTTCTTTAACCATGTACCATCTCTCATGACTGTATTGATGCTGACAAAAAGTGATCAAATGTGTGAGAAAAAACTTCCATTGATTTTAACGTTTTCGCGCCTTTCTGCCATCTTGTGACCTTCATGATCACGTGAATAAACAGACGTCGCTATTGGTTCTTGATGACGTGAGTCAGAAAACCAACCCCATTCTGCGCATGTCCCTGTAAACTATGGCGAAAGAAACCCAACGGCAAAATGACAAAATCCGTGTCTGATGTCAGATTTCATCTAATTAAAGGAGTCATTAGGTGGTTGTCATAGTGCTGGAGATGCCAAATCATATTATTTATTCGACAAAATGCTTTTTGTGCGTCTGTCTCAATTCCCCACGCTGTGTGCAGTTAAAGATCTCGAGCGACTGACGTCTTATTTATTTTTTTCCTTTTCGGTCTGTATATGTGATTCGGGCTAAGGGGTCAGCAACAACAACCAAAAATAAAAAAATAGACTCCTTAGCCGATGTTTTCGGGCTATCCCAGATAATATATCCGAGACGTTTGTGGTGATATTTCGGAGACAATTGATTAGAGGATATTGAAACTTCACACAGGAGATAAACTAAAAAGTACCAATTTTATTCCAAAGTATGAAATCCCTTCCAGTAGTTCTCAACAAATCGCGAAAACAAGAATTAGATGGGAGATTTGTAGGTTATTTTTCACGTCATGACGTCAAGCCTGCGTGTTATAACAATGGCAGATCAAAGTTACCGTGCAACACGAAAATTGGACATTTGATAAATACGCCGTGGGTAAAACGAAACTATCCATTATTATCAGTTTTTAGAATACCTTGCACTGTTCCATGAACCTCAAATTCTACAGAAACAATGTCTGTCATTGTAGACATCAACCGTTTTCTTGCCTGAGTGCTAGAAAGTCTTGAAATAATATTAAACATTGGCTGTCCGTGACGCTGTCTGCTAAACTATTCTCCCCAAAAGAGTAGGCAGGGGAGATAACTCTAAATTATGTGGAGGACTTTTAACCCCGTCCATTTGACAAATCATGGAGCCTACTCTTGATAGCAGGGGAGAGTGAGGACACATGGGACAGGGGAGACTTGGGACACCCCTTATTTAGTACCCTTGTGGAAGCCAATGGAGACAGAGCTTACATGTGCTGTTTGGTTTTCATACCGCCACCCGCATTTACCATTCTGATTTTTCCTGGAATCATTGAAGTGAGTAAATCTTTCTTTTTATGTTTTTTAACTTGAAAAGCTACATTTTGGAGACCACGCCCATTTGTTTATACGGTGCAATATAAGGTATATGATACCGATATCTTGGCACAGGATTGTCTTTTATATAGGGCACACATGACACTGAGCGAATTTGTGAGGGCAAGGACAGTTGAGCAAAAAATCGCCATTTTGCTAAGTTGCCCCCCCCTGAGAGTTTTTGCCTTTACCTGGTGCGGTTGAAATCGAAAAAAATATATATATCCTAAAAATAATTGTGTTTTAATTTAACGGTAAGAGAAAATATAAGTAGGCCTACACAATATATGAAAGGTCTAGCTCGATTGCGTTATGATTACATTTATAACCTGAAATTGAGATCCGCAGCATGTGCTATTTCATGAAAAAAATGTCTAAATCGAGTCATTTAAACACATAATTCGACACGAAGGACTCCTTGGACCAAAACGCCATTTAACCTGATGATGTGCGGTAGCATTATATCTCCACTACTGGGAAATCTTTTTGGTCCTTCGTGTCTAAATGTGTGTTTGAATGACTCGATTTAGACCATTTTTTCACGAAATAGCGCATGCTGCAGATTTCAGTTTCATGTCATAGCTATAATTATAACGCAATCAAGGTAGAACTTACACACATACTGTGTACATATATTTTCTCTTGTCGTTACAATAAAACAACTATTTGTAGGAAATTTGATATGTTCGATTTCAACCGCACCACGTATAGGCCAAAACCCCGCCTTATCGTACAATCTCCTTTCAGCAATCTGCATTGGATACCGTATTCCATTACGGCGTGAAAATCTAACAAAAAACGGTTAGGTGGACCCTCAATTTTTTTTCCGCCTCTTCAAGTTGTCACAGGGCCTGGGAACATGGGACAAAAGTTTAATTGGAATCGCTCTTACAGATATTTTGGGAAATTGGGCCGGATTTGACCATTTTTTTTTTTACTTATTAAGAGGTTTCCAGAAAAACTGAAGCAAGCTTGGAGGGGAATGTTCTAGATCCAATTTTCTATATCATATAAGTACTGTGTCTTACAGTAATGGTTTAATCGTGCTCTTTCAGAAATATAGTGCAACCTTGGATTTTCCATGCAGGAAGCGTCTGAGATGTTGGCTGGGGTTTCCTCAACTCGTTGTCCCATCACCTCTCTTCCTCAGACTTCCTGCTTCCGCGATCTTGAATGGGAGCTCATATTCTGGTGGATCTCTGTTTTGGCAGATTGGTCCGTGATTGAGGTCAAATTCACTCTTAAATCACTGCTCACTCGAGCATATCAGCCCATATTTTTCGAAGGGGGACAAAAACCGTGCTGCCACTTCTGTCTCAGACTAGGCTTCCAGCACTCCCCGATTGGCTCGATTCGGTCCTTCCTCATAATCTTCAATCTCTGCCAGCAAGAGATCACTTCTCACCTTGCTTGCAGAGAGAGGCCGCCTCGAACTTCGTTCGCTCTTGGAGGTATAAAAGGCTCCACTCAGAGTCATCTGTCTACCTGACCGTACTTTGTGGTTCCTGGATAAAGTCTCAAACTATTATTTTATAATAAACTGTTTTTCACTGAATATTAGTGATGTTAGTGGCTATATCCACCATGTCCACACAAGAACCATACTCGTATAAACCATGGTTTCGTCATTCAAGCAAACAAAGTGTGAAAGTTACTGCTCCTCACAACCTGTACAGGCGCGTTTTATGTGAAAGTTCGATAAAATTCATCAAAGAAGAGGTGAGCTGTCTTTATTTTAGCCGATTAGATTACCTGACATATCTAATTTGCATCTCGAGGGATAAACATATAGCAAATTACAATTAAAAGGATATACATGATATCTGAAATCGGTGTACCAGTGCAGCATCTTTTTTTAACACCTGTTCTGGTACCAGTACTAACATTCACACTCATTGGATCGGCATCTTGATGTGTTCTATGGCATGGGTTGGTCCATGCGATGAAAAAAAAGGAAGGAAAATTAATATCTGTACGCCCACAGGAAACAAATTTCGAGCGGAACCCTCCATTTTCACTCTGAGATACCTCCAAGAGCGGAGAGTATCTCTTAGAAGGACACTATCGATGCCGTGCTTTCCTGGGGTTCCTTGTAGTCACAGATACAGGTCCAGTGCCCTTTGCTGTATCACTCAAATTGTGTTTCTTGCCGACTTGCCATAACGAGTCGGAGTATCCCAGTATCTGACGAATAAATGACTCGCATAGCTGGAGCAGTTTGTTGGTCGAGATTTGTTTCATTCCTCTCACCTATCGCAGTAGGTTGTTCGTCCAATGTAAAGAAAAAACTTTAGATTTAGTGTCATACTGGATCTCTTCCTGTACTACCTTGAGAGGTTCTGTTGTGCTGTTTCCCCTGAATAATATGGAGTGAATTGTTTTAACTAAGGTTAAGTTGATATGTCAGTCTTTGTATATCATCAGTGTACCTTCTACCGAGGTCGCCTGCAACAGCTCGAAATAGCTCTGGGATGGCATGACTTGGTTTCTGTGTATTTTCGTCTTCAGAAACTTTACACTTTACCCTTATATGTGTTGTAATGTGGACTCCACGAATATGTCTTCTGTATAGGGACAGGATTCGCAAGGAGATAATCACTTTCAAGTCGCCTTTTTTTATTAACAGTTCAGGGTAGCTGTTATACGGACCGATGCTAGGGGCCGTGTGGATACTTCACAGTCTCCACCTGAACAACTGCAATAAAAGCGCGGCTCAAATACTAAGGCTACGTCCGAGAATCCATCGTATTCTCGGGTTTGAATGTAAGGTGCCGAGGGATGCTCTCCTGTAGAGTCATATGGTTGGGTTTTTTTAGTCGTCAGACGTCGTCAATTGTTCTCACCTCTTGCATATTGCTCCAATTTCCCTTCATGACATGGCAAAAGGCGACCTCAATCTCTGAACCGTCTAGGTTCATTGAGTCGAGGGCGTCTACATTGGAGAGTATCATTGGCAGAAATTGTAATTAACGTTACCATGCCTCAGATGATTTCCAGGAAAGAAGGTATTTTGGAGGATCTGACACTTCTTAGAGTAAAAACCTATTTTCCCAGACTCATCCACAAGTCGTAAATTTACAATGTGGTCTATATTTCATGTTGGTTATATGGAGATGAGATATCTTCGCCTACCTGATTGGCACAGGATTGCTCTGACGGTAATTAGGGAACAAACAGCCAGTGGTTATAGTTGCGTCCACAGACTCATAACCTGGGTGACTCAGTATTGTGTAATACTCTGCGGTGAACTGGATGTTGAGTGTGTGTGTTTGGGGTTAGTTGATCGTGTGAACGTACAAAGAAATATCTCTAGTACGGAGAAAAAAATAAAAAAATAATCCAAATACGAAGAACGAAGAAAAAACAATTCGTTTAGAATTCAAGTGTGTCTTTATCAGTTTAATAGTGTTGTTCATGTCATCCTATTTGACTTTATGTAAAAATTCAGTTGCCAGAAAGTCCTTCACCAGGCTTAGACTTAGTAATCACAAACTTAAAATTGAGGTTGGAAGACACTCCAGACGTAAGACACCTGTTGAACAACGTTTGTGTACCACTTGCAATACTGTCGAGGACGAATTCCATTTTGTGTTGACATGTGATCAACATATAATAGATAGAGAAATACTGTTCGCACAAATTGTAAATGATTACCCTCATTTCGTTCATTTGACGGATGCTGATAAATTTATCTTTATTATGTCCTTAGATGATATCCATTTAACGAATGCCATATGCAATACGCTGCATTCGTGGTTCACACAAAGATCCTTACAGTGAATCTCTGTACCCATTACCTACATGTGTTAATGCAGGATGTTGTTTTAATATTGATTGTTCGAAGCTGATGCTGCTTCTTTCGTGTTATGTACTCTGCCCTGTCTAGGGTGTTCAGTACAATAAATATTGAATTGAATTGAATTGAATTGTCAGTACATGCAGCGGAGTGAACTTCGGAAAACGTTGGAAATTGTCCACAGCTGACAAGAACTGCGTCCCCTCTTGCAGGCAAGCGATTTATAGGGGTCGGACCACTATTACAATTTACATTGGCGGCAATGTTAAAAACTGTTAACGTCATTGCATTTCCTCCAGTGGCGTCGGAACGTAATTGAAAGTGGGGGGGGGGGGGCACAATCGCAGACCAACCGGCGAGGGCCCAGGGGCCGCCTAGGCGTCCTAGATCGCCGGAGATGCGTTCTGAGCGTTTTCCCGGAAATAAAACTGATCATACTGCATGCAAATTTATGGTTCTATTTTCACGATTTTTCCCCCAATTATAAAGACGCATCGATATTGAAAACATCGCACCTCATGCCTGCATCCATTTGACTTTCTAGTTATATTTAACACATAGAAAACGATGACTTTTAGTTCTTGGAAGGGAAACCAATATGCCTATACCGATACGATTCGTTCACACAAAGATAAAACAGGGAAATCCTTACAGCCCAACAGGCGAGGGTCCAGGGGCCGCTTAGGCCCTGGAAGCTCTGGGATCCTAGATCGCCGGAGATGCGTTCTGAGCGTTTTCCTGGAAATAAAACTGATCATACTGCATGCAGATTCATGGTTCTATTTTCACGATTTTTGCCCCAATTATAAGCACGCATCGATGTTGAAAACATCGCACCCTATGCCTGCATTCATTTGGCTTTCTAGTTATATTCAAAACATACAAAACGATGACTTTTAGTTCTTGGAAGGGAAACCAATATGCCTATACCGATACGATTCATTCACACAAAGATAAAACAGGGAAATCCTCACAGCCCAACAGGCGAGGGTCCAGGGGCCGCCTAGGCCCCGGAAGCTCCAAAGTATCAGATTTCCAGAGATGCGTCCTAAGCCTTTTCTCTGAAATGAATTCGAACACAATTGCATGCAGATTTATGATTCTATTTTCACGTTTATTTTCGCATTTATGAGCACGAAAAATCTTTCATGACTGAATCCATTTGACTTTCTAGTAATATTTAACACATAAGAAAACGATGACCTTTATTTACATCATGAAACATTAAAACCAATATGATACCGATTCATTTATACAAAGCTAAAATAAGCGATCCTCACAACCTGACATGCGAGGGTCCCGAGGCCGCCTAGGCCCAGGAAGCTCTGGGTCTCAGATTGCCGGAGATGCGTATTACGCGTTTTCCCGGAAATAAATCTGAACACAATGTATATAGATTCATGGTTCACCGTTCTATTTTCACATTTGTTTCGCATAAACACGCATCGATATTGAAGAATATGAGTAGTATTTTGACAGCAGATCCATTATTATTTTGCCGGGGGAGGTAACTCTTGCATCGGACAGGCGCCACCAGCTCAAGAGACCAAAAACTACCTCCAACACAGAAGAGTTCCAACCTAGGGGCAGGTAAAAATTAGGATTTTTTCCCGAAACTATAAAAAACGGAATACGGACTTTACCCCTAAAATAGGGGAAAACACCTATCAACTCTAGCCAAAAGGGCTAATATCGGTCCCCGGGCTTATCGGGGCCTGCCTATCAAGTCAATGGGGTGGGTGCATGTAAAATTAGGATTTTTTTCCGAAAATATAAAAAGCGGAACACGGACTTTACCTCTACAATAGGGGTCTGTATTATACAATATAAGGGAAAATGCCTGTATGGGATATGGGGATGGTCATTTTTTTTTCGTGGGCTTTACTATGGGTTGTGGGGTCTCGTTTTTCTCGTCTCGCCGAGAAAAACACGATGGGAAGGGTCCCGGAGCGAATCGGTGAATTTTTTGGGAAAAGTCACCGAGGTCTGTATATAGGCCCATAGGCTGGCCATGGGAGGTATAGGTCCAACCTGGGAAATTCACACACGTTCATTGTGATATGGGTTGCTTGGATTTGTTTTTCACGTCTCGTCATTTAGAACACGATGGGAAGGGTCCCGGAGCGAAACGGTGAAATTTTTGGAAAAAGTCACCGAGGCCTGGGTAGGCCCATAGGCCTATACTGCATGGCTATGGCTGTATAGGTCCATACGGGGTGGACGTTTTGGGATCTAGGGGGGCCACTAATGGTCCGATGGGGTCGAGTGAGGTATCAATGTGAAGCCTATGTGAGGGGGCAACCGATGGGATGAGTGCGCGGTAGGAATATCGTCATTCTGCGCATGAGCAATAGACAAAGTGTATGGAAATAGACGTTTTGGGATCTATGAGAGCCACTAGTGGGCCGATTGGATCGAGTGGGGTATCAATGTGAAGCCTATGTGAGGGGGCATCTGATGGGGTGAGTGCGGGGTTGAAATATCGCCACTCTGCGCATGCGCAGTGGACAAAGGGTATGGAAATAGACGTCTTGGGGACTAGGTGGGCCACTAGTGGGCCGATGGGATCGAGTGAGGTATCCACGTGAAGCCTATGTGAGGGGGCTAGACTAGGGTGTCGTTTCCATTCTGCTGCGCAGGTCACGTGGGTTGTGACGTCACTTCCGGGTTTCACCTCCAAACCCAGACCGGCCCGCCCCGGCCGCAGCGCACGCGCGCGCGCGTCATCACCGACAGTGCGCGGATGAATGTCGGGTCAAAAGGTCAAAGGTCACATCCAGGTCAAAAGGTCCAAGGTCTCCCTTTCGGCAACGTTCGGAGACAATGTTGCGGCATCGATATACAGAGCTTGAACCCCAAAAGGGGATTGTAAATTAACCTGGGAAGGATGGGCAGTTCCATTTGGACCAATCAGCGGTCGAGAAAAAGAGCCAATGAGCGATCGATAAAAGCACCATTGGACGGGTACTAGAATTTCGCTCACGTCTGCGCCTACATCCGGGTAATGGAATGCTTTCGCCTACGTCTGCGCCTACTAATGTTTTCTGGACATGGATGGGTTACCTTGGGCTCCATTCTAGGCCACTGATTGGCTAATACGGTGTTCAAAGCCAGTTTCATGCATTATGCTCACATAGAAAACACACAAGACAGGGTTTTTTGGTGAGATCTCATTTTTTTATTCAGTGAACAACAACAACGTGAGAACAACCACGTGAAAACTGAAGCCCAGAACAGGGGGCTTGTACATTGAAAGAACTGAAGCCCTGAACAGGGGGCTTCTACATTGAAAGAACTGAAGCCCAGAACAGGGGGCTTGTAAACTTAAGCCCAGAATAGGGGGCTTGTACATTGAAAGAACTTAAGCACAGAACGGGACTTGTACATTGAAATGATGGGCGGCCCAGTCATATACGAGTACATCGCGGTCCTCGGCCTTGGGGTTCTCGTCAAACATCTGTACGATGGTAGATAAGGTCCTTCCCCGGCATCGATGGTACAGATAAAACAAACAATATTGTCCGCACACGCTACTGGCCAGGCTTTGCAACGTTTGACTGTTCCAACACCACGTCTCTGTGCCTTGATCCATGAAGTCTGTTAAATCGGGATGGAGAGGTGGCAGGCCGTACGGGTCAAAGTATTCGCCCTGCTGTTCTGTTAAGTACACGCCCACCCAATGTTCACCGAGCCGATCCATCGGGTCCGTGTTGAGAACGTATGCAGCAGGATACACACGGTCTAATGGGAACACATCTCTGGCGAACACCCCTTGAAAGACCATACGTGTCCCTGGGTCATTCTCCAGCACGGTGGTTATCTGGTCTGTATCCATGTTAGGTGGAAAAGTCACACAGGACGTTGCGCGCCTTGTCCACTTGAATGATGTTGTCAAACTCGGCGTAGCAGATCACATTGACGGTGGTCCCCAGGGCTCGTGCAAAGTGAATTTCCAACCGTAAATTGCCTTGCTTGGCCAGGGCCAGCTGACGATCGTTCTCTAAGGTGGGGGTCAGATCGAAACAGAACAACGTGTATCCGTTCGCGTAGTCCTCCCGACTGATCAAATTCCCTTCGTCCTGGTTGATTTGACCGGTGGCTGTAAACAGGCTCTGATAGGCTCGAATGAAATTCCTGCGCCCAAAGTTCGGTGTTAAGGCCGTGGCTGGCACCTGTTGTCCATCCACATGCAGGGCCACAAAATTGATGCCGAAATGTTTAAAGTCAAACGGATTCTCTGGGTAGGCTCCGCTGAAACTGGTATTTTCCACACAGGCCAGGATCAATCGCTTGGGTAGTTCCCCCAGGAACAGGTTTTCTTTGTTGGCGCCCATACTGGGCTGGTTTTGTTTCCAAGGCTTTCATGTGTCCCAATTGAACGGCTGGATTCGGTTTCACTTTTCGGACATACAGGACTGCGTCTTGGATAACAATCTTATAGTCAGCTGCATGCCCATCTACGTTAGTGGCCATCAAGGCGAAGGTCGGAGGCGCCCGTATCAGTCGGATTTTGATGGGGATCTTGTTCAAGAGGTACCGGGCTTGCATGAACATGTCTGCGTGCAGTCGACCCATGAGATCCAACGAGGCACCGTTCGCGGTCAAAGCCGTCCGTTTGTTATATCCCACATTGTCCACCATGTCCATGTGCTCGGGTGTATCCTGGTAGAATAAAGCGGCTGTCAGTTGAGATTTTTTAGCCTCTCGACCATACGACAGCAGTGTCTCGATGTAGGCTCGATAGGGGTACGTGTTGGTCGAGTCACTGATGAGTTTATCGCTGAGAAATATATCCACCTGTTGAAACATCGAGTGCAGCCAGAGATTCGTCGGGCCCACTGTTGCTTGGTCGGCGATTCTGGTGCCATCTCCATTGACGATCTTGGCTTTCACATACAAGTATGTATGGGCTAAATCCACATAGGCCGTATCCGCATTACTGATGGTGAACTCGATGGGCCCTGTTTCGTTGATGCTGGAGAGCGGGAGATGCTCCACCCATAATCCTTGTTCGGCACTGGTCTGTCTGGGCGGCACGGTCCACAAATCAAATTCACTGTTGGTGGAGGGACAGGACTCGGCGTGGATCAAGGACATGTTTAAGAAAAGATATCCTGGGTCTTCGATGTGCGTCGTCGCTGGGTCGGTCGTCGACTGGTGCGTGGTCTCGGTGGGGCAGCTCTTATTCCCTGCGGTGCGTTGTGCTTTGGCCACCAAGACGTCTCCCGCTTCTTTGGCGCGCCGTTTCAAGGATTCTTTGGGTGCCGTACCCCCCAAGACATCACCGGCCACTTGCAGTCCACTGCGTACCGCTCGTTTGCCGATAGCTTTCACCCCACGCGTCACCAAGGGCAGGAACGTTTTGACGATGCTGCCGAGTATGTTCCCCAGTCCATGTCCTCGTTGCATGCGTGCACCGCTAAAGACCGGAAAGCCACCCCGGCCTGTTGGGCATAATAGTCCATATAGCTGCGTGCATCGCACTCGTAAGGTACTTTCATTATGCAAAATGGGGAGCACGTGCTTGTCGAAAATGAAGTGTCAGCACCACTTTCCCGCGTTCGAATGCCACCGGTCGTCCCGTGTCATCTCTTATATCCACCGTGATCGTGTTGATGTCGGTTTGTCGTACGGGTAGGTAGAGCATGTGGGTGAAACTGTGGGTGACTTGATCTCCATACGTCTTTTTAATGGGCACCACCCGTAACAGAAGTGTGTTGATATCGCCCACGATGTGGTTGTCCACCACGTCCGAGTAGACGTAGAGTCCGTACATACCCGACTTCATATCCATCGGGATCTCGCCTTGGTGGGCGGTGGGACCAGCGAACATCTGTAGATCGAAACCCAGCATTTGCTGTAGGATAGGACTCAGTACGACACTCGTGTTGGCGGTGACGATAAGCTGTGCCTTGTCGTGTGCGTTGTAATCGAAGTCCACGTGATTCTTGAAGGGAAAGGATTTGATGGGTTTTGAAGTATCGTGACCTCCCGTAGAGTCTTATAATGCAACAGTCTTGTCAGACCACCCATGAACTCCTTGGGGGTATCGTATTGGCCTTCGGGGAGGGTGAGTCGGGTGTTTTTGCCTTCGTAGGTCACCTCGTACCACACTTCATTGGCTCGCACGTTGTACCACGAGTAAGGGTATTGGATATCAACGAGGCCACATTCCCATCGTCCAGGTAAATGCAACGGTTGCGGTAACTGGGTGACGTACTTGGCCACGGTGTTGTCAGGAAACACATCCAGCGAACTGTTACTGGGTAGGGTGAGGTAAAACATGGCGACTGAGCTGTCCTGCTGCTGCTGTTGGTTTTAATAGGTGTTTCAGGCCTTGGGCGGTTGTGTCCGGCGTCGTGTTCGTCGCGGTGACTTGCTACGTGTCACGGCTCTGGAGATGTGGGGTGTCCTGATCAAGGATGGTTTTTAAAGGTCTGAAAAGAAGGTGCCCGTTGTGGTGGTGGTGTTTTGGGGGGTGACTCCGGTTCCCATTCGGCTTCCCAAGAAGGTAGTGGGCCACTCGGCGATTGCTGGGTTCGCTGCATAAAGGCCCAGCGGTGGAGGTTCCCCACCAATTCCTGTGGTACATGCATGTCTTTCAAGCCTTGAGCGAAGACCTCCCATCCTCGAGGATCCGTGTGCGACCTGCGTTTACGCATCAGGTCATTCATTAAATCCGTCATGTGGGTCCCGGGGACCACCTGATTCTGTACCAGTAGTTCGCCTTTATCATTCCAAGTCATGTTAGGATTCTGTTTCATCCGTTGTAATACCAGGCCAGCCTGTTTCTTGAACGATGCAGGTACACTCTTCAGGACTTCGTCTTCCACCCACTGTCGGGCTGTGGGTGGTACCCCTGGTAATGGCGGCTGTTGGAGCGGTGCTGAGGTCGGCGGTGTGTCACGTGGTGGTGGTGGTGGTGGTGGGGTAGAGAGGGTTTTGTATTGGTCCATGAACGTCATGTACCGTTGAAGCGTCTCATTGTACCGTTGTACTTTCTCACTGTCGCTTAACCCCAGTCTCTGTAAGATCTGTTGCATCTCTCCATCGAGGGTGTTTATGGTCTTCACCGTAGGTGGGACAGGGTAGGGCGATTGGAGGTTTTCAAGGAATCGTGGTTCGACGAGGACCATTTTTTTCGTGTGGTTCATTGTCGGCCGAAGAGTCCACCCAATACTGGATCCAACACGGAAGCGGCCAACGGTGCTAAGATGGCCTCAAAGAAAGCCGCCTTTCTGTAACACCTTTTTCTTTTGTGTTTGAGGGACCCGCTTCTGGACTAGGGTTCGGAGACCTGTCTTATGCTTGGCCAACTTGGTCTTCTGAGCCGGAGTCAGTGGTAAGTTGCCTTTTAACAGGTTGTACCCGATCTCGCACAGACAGCGTACAAGGCCAGGGTCCGCACCGCGTACAATTGTTCGGACCAACTCGGGTGGGGCCGTCTTCAATACACGGAGCCTCTGGGCGTGCTTCCGTACTCGCGCAGACATCACGTACAACTAATGCCAGAACCCACAACTCTGCCCTTTTTATCCACCTCAGAGAACAGAGACAAAGTCAACCATGCTGTGGTATTCATTCTTTTTATTATCCCCATCATCAAACACACACTCCAGCTGGGGGAGCCACTGTGGGTGTGTTTACATTATTTTTGCATGTACACGTGGTGAGCCTCTCCGGGAAAGATGCCGGTCCGTAGTCGAAGGTGGTCGGGGGTGGCTTGCTTGAGGTCGAAGAGCATATACCCGTGTTGAGGGGTTGTCGCATCTTTGAAGGCTTCCAACGCAAACGGTGTGCGGCCGGGATACATCTGTCTCGCCAGGTGCAGCAGTTGAGTGGTATCTCTCGGGTTTTTGAAGACCACCAGGTAGTGGGCATTTAAGCTGATGTTCCGATGTTCTTGTTTTTACTGAACAGATTCTGCACAATGTAGATGATGCTGAGCCGTCGATTATGGCTGCCTTTGGTAAAGAGTTGGGTGACCCGCGCATCCGTCTCCGCCATGAGATCATCCAGAACCACCAAGGTGTCGGGTTCCAAATCGGCCAGGTTGGGTAGGCCTTCCACGAACGTGATGTGGGGCATTGCTGCATACGCTGTCTGCCATTCTCCGTAACACCACACGACTCGGGCAATGGGTGGGGTGATCATGCTGTCGGCGTGTTGAAGGAGCTTCCGGACGAAGTGCGTTTTGCCGGAGCCCGTCGGTCCTACGATGACGCAAGTGAAGTGATGCTGCCACCGAGGGTCCATGGTTCGAGGTGTATCCGCTGTTGTGGTAACCCGCTCTTGTAAATTTCGTACGAGTGAACTGGAGTGGTGGTGGTGGGTACAACGTCGGTTGTCGTTGTCTGTTCACTGCGAGTGATGATGGTGGCGGGTACAACGTCGGTCGTCGTTGTCTGTTCACTGTGAGGGATGAAATCCGGTGGGTCTTCAGACGTACTTAGTGTACTTGGTGTAGCTGTGGAGCTTGGTGTGGAGTTCGATGTGGCTTGTACACGGGGTGTGGTGGTGGCTGGGCTCGATACGGGGTTGACCGGTGCTATCTGTAGACTGGTTTCACTGATGGTTGGTGTTCTCAGTTGGTTAAGTAGCGTGCTGACATAGGCTACGTCGTAAAACACACCTCCGTACAACACACTCAGCAGGGTTAGCACTATCACCACAAAGCCCACTTGCGCTTTGCGCGTTTTGGGAGACGCTGTGTTCAGAGGCAGCTGCTGTTTGTCCATAGCACCGTGGTCGAACGTGGAATGAAGGATGACGGTAGTGGTGTCTGGCTTTATAGTCGTTTCACCTGGTTGGCAGCGACCCAGGAATTGAAGGAACTGGGCCAGCCTTGCCATTTGACGAAATGAAACAGTTTGCCACGTCGACGTTCCGTTTTCAAAATCTGCTCCACCGTGTAGTAGTCTTGCTTTGTTTTTACGACAGGCTGTAATTCCATCTCGTAAAACGTCCCTAGCAACGGTTCCCCTTGAAGATCTTCCAGTTCATAGACTCGCTGCTGTTGAGGTAGGCGCCGTTTAATCAGGAAGTGCTCAGCGCTCCAGTTGGGCAAGTAACTTTTCTCAAATTGACCTTTGACTTTACTGATCCGTACAGGGTCCCCGACCTTGTACACCGCCTTCGGCGTTCGCTGCGATTGCCTGGGGTACAAGACACACCGGACTTGGGCTTCATTGCGTTGGGTCACGGTAATGGGGGCTCTCTCTATACTCCGATGATAGGCTCGATTGTGATCACTCACAAGTTTCGGGAGAACATCGATGTACCGTCTTGTATTCTTATAGGTGAAATATTTATACATACGGCCTTTGAATGTCCTGTTGAACCTTTCCACCACGGAAGCCTTGGTCTCGTTGTACGTATGGAAGAAAAACACCTTCTGGGCTTTCAGAAACTGTTGGAACGGTCTGTTGAGGAATTCCGTGCCTTCGTCGGTTTGCAAATACAAAGGTTTGCGCCCGGTCTTGAAGATGTCTTTGAACGCCGCTATGAGATTCGCTCCCGTTTTCGTCCGGATGGGTACCACCCACGCATACTTGGATAGGATATCGATGCACGTCAAGATATACCGATTCCCATCGTTGTGTTTGGCAAAGGCGCTCATATGGACCAAATCCGCTTGCCACTGGGCATCTATTCCTCCCACGATGACCCGGTTCCGTAGAAAATGGCGACGGACAGATCGATGTAAGGTATAGGTGTCTTGTTTTCTTAACCAATCTCGGACTTGGGCACGTTGTATCCCCTGGGGTTTGGCCGCTCGATAGAGAGCCGACAATGCACTATAGGCCGCCGGACTGTCAGGACTGTAGTATAAGTTAGCCAACACCTTCTCCCAGCGCTTCATGGTGACAAATGATGATGGACCCTGGCTCTATCGTTTATTTATAACGGGTATATCTTGGGCCGGAGGTTCTGATTTTCTTCGTTGGCTTCCACAGTGTCCATGGTAAATAACCAGTCCAACTCGTCTGATGACCGCTTGATAAGCACTTGATCCACATCTACCACGGCATCTTCCAATGCAGACCATAGATCAGGGTGAAGGGTAAAATGCACTGTACCCCCATCTAGCCGAGCCAATTGAGCAAAGAAAGGGCCGCGTCGGATGTACACATCGTGACACAAGTGGGTGAGGTCGCCGTCCAGTTCACCAGACAACACCCGTTTGAATTTGGTCCAGCCCTGCCGGGACAGACGAATGTGGGCCGGGCACGGTTGTGTAGGGTCCGCATCACAGATGTCTCCCACCTCCTCCATGATATCGACCTTATCCGCATACACGTGCAGGAAAACCTCGGGGCTCAAGCTGAGATACGCCAGTATTATATGCTCCGTCATGGTCAGTACGTGAATGGTACCAGATTTGACTGTCTCTCGTATTTATAGGGAGAATCCCGTGAGATCAAAGGATCGGGTGGTCATGTCACCCCCGAAATGTTCCCCCCCCCCCTAATTATTTTTCTTACCCCTTGAGCTAGGGGGCTGAAACTTATTACACTATACCCCTAGTTCAAGCTCTACCAGAAAATGTAAAAAAAAATCCAAGATGGCCGCTTTGATGACGTCACAGTGATGTCATTTTCAAAAACGGCATTTTTTGGTCGATTTTTCGGTCAGATTTTCCGAATTTTTTATTTTTGCAATTTCTCTACAAAAACTGTACGAAAAATTAGCAAATATTAATGTGATATGAAATAAAATATTTTTTGCCCACTTTTCATTGAGAAAAAGCAGAAATTTTGAAGAAATTTGACAAAAACATCGCTTTTCTGGTACCCAAGTTGCCGCCATCTTGATCCTCTGCTCGGGCGGTTATGCAAATCGGCTCAAGATGACCGAAATAAGATAAACTATAAAGTCACGGAGTTTCAGCTCTTCATTTTTTGCCGTTCCGGAGATACATCGAATTTTGAGTTATGCGCGCTCGTACAAATGACGTCATAATTTTGGCTTTTTAGTCCCTCTTAGCAACTCCTTATTAGGCCTTGAGTTAAAATCAAACTCACAGCGGAACCAAACCCATATACTCCAATCACCTACCGCTGGCCTTCAATTATTCCTTGCAACAGAGACTGGAAAAAATATTACAAACAATTCACTTCTTTGGCAGAGGTTGCCTAACGGGTTAACGGACCGGAACTATTTTTAATAGTGGTCTTGTCCCTATACGAGAGTGACGGTGTGAAATAACGAATTTTACAAAACGAGGAACGCAAAATTATAACTTGGTGGAACAGAGAACAGAGAAAATAGGAAAATATGGTGAACGTGGAATACGTCCAGAACGTGTGTACGCAAAATTAGTTTTCCTCAGAACTGAGAACGGATAATGAAAATTACCCCAAAACGGAGTACGAAAATACCCCTTGCCCCCCCGCGATGTTGGGTTTCACCTGTATGGCTGCTCCTTATTCAATGACATGGGCTTGGGCCAGATGTTCAATATTTAAATTTTTTGGCTTTCTTTCCCCATGTTTCATTTATGGCCAGGATATCTATGTTGTGTCTGTTTGCCAGGAGAGAAAAATAGTGTTCAGCAGAGTGGAAAGACGTTAATTAATAAAAGGTTCATTGGGGGCGCTTGGCGCTTGGCTGAAGACGGCAGTAGTAGTATTAACGGATTACAACGCGTATTGACCTACTTTTTTGTTCCCCCGGGTAAAATTTGTGGCGGAAGTGTGGCGGGGTTTCCCAGTGGGGGATTCCCCAGTGGGGGTTTCCCAATGACGATCACGTGATCAAGGCATGTCCTGACTTGTTCTGGGTTGTACAGTTCTGCCATACGGAGGATGGGTACTAGTATTTCGCTGACGTCCTAGTAATAAACATAATCTATAGGTGTTGTACCATGTTAATGTGGGAGTGGGGTCAAAATGGCGGTTGATGTGGGATGGGACAAAATGGCGGCCTTTGGGATGGGACAAAATGGCGGTTGATGTGGGATGGGACAAAATGGCGGCTGATGTGGGATGGGACAAAATGGCGGCTGATGTGGGATGGGACAAAATGTCGGCTGATGTGGGATGGGACAAAATGGCGGCTGATGTGGGATGGGTCAAAATGGCGGCCTGTGGGATGGGACAAAATGGCAGCTGATGTGGGATGGGACAAAATGACGGCTGATGTGGGATGGGACAAAATGGCGGCTGATGTGGGATGGGACAAAATGGCGGCTGATGTGGGATGGGACAAAATGGCGGCTGAGTCCGATGGAGTTGTATGAGGTATCAAAGTGAAGTCTAGGTGAAGGGGTATTTGATGGCTGGGTGGGTGCATGTAAAATTTTTCCTGAAAAAAAATAATACGGAACACGGACTTTATCGAAAAACCTGGGAAAATGCCTATATGGGGTATGGGGAGTATATAGGTCGCCGGGCTTAACGGGGCTTGCCTATCAATAGAGTTATCTCCCCCTAGTTCCAGGGTGGGTGTATGTAAAAATTTTCCTGAAAAAATACGGAACACGGACTTTATCCTAAATTACGTGAAAATGCCTATATGGGGTATGGGGGGTATAGGACCATCCTGGGAAACCTACTCCTCGACATTTGCGGTATGGGTTGTGGGGTCTCGTTTTCTTAGTCTCGTCATTTAGAACATGATAGGAAGTGTCCCGGCACGAATCGGTGAAATTTTTGAAAAAGTACGATATAGCCCCATATAGTCCCATACTGGGGTATAGGATCAATGTTTGTCCCCCTGGGAAACGTACTTCTATACATTTGCGGTAGGGTTGTGGGGTCTCGTTTTACTCGTCTCGTCAAGACAAACACGATAGGAAGTGTCCCGAAGCGAATCGGTGAAATTTTTGAAAAAAGTCACCGAGGCCTGGGTAGGCCCATAGGCCTATACTGCATGGCTATGGGTGTATAGGCCCATACGGGGTGGACATGTTGGAGTCTAGGTGAGTCCCTAATGGTCCAATGGGGTCGGTTGAGGTCTTATTTTGAAGCTCTCGTGGAGGAGCACTTGACTACACTAATGGTTCGTCTGTGTTCAATAGTCTGCGCATGCGCAGTCTGGCCGTAGTATAGAAAACAGGCATTTTGGGTGCTATGTAGGGGTGTGTTTGGGATAGAGATGGGCTATTCACGGTTCGAATGGGTCGTGTGAGGTGTCAAAGTGAAGCTTGTGTGGGGTAGAGTCAGAATGGTGTGTTTTTGAATGCAAGTCGCGTTAACCTGCGCATGCGCAGTTGGTTGTAGTAAGTAAAGTGGCCATTTTGGGGCAGTGAAGGAAGGTATTTGGGGTCGAGATGGTCTATTCACGGTTCGAATGCGTCCTGGAAGGTGTCATCTTGTAGTTCTCGGGGTGTACATTCCGGTTTGAGGGATGTTCCTGTCATCTGTGACGTCATCAGTGACGTCATCGGTACGAGTAGTAGCGAAAGTGGCCATTTTCGGGCAGTACATGAAGGTATTTGGGGTCGAGATGGGCTATTCACGGTTCGAATGCGTCCTGGAAGGTGTCATCTTGTAGTTCTCGGGGTGTACATACCGATTTGAGGGATGTTCCCGTCATCTGTGACGTCATCAGTGACGTCATCGGTACGAGTAGTAGCGAAAGTGGCCATTTTTGGACAGTACATGAAGGTATTTGGGGTCGAGATGGGCTATTCACGGTTCGAATGCGTCGTGTGAGGTGTCATCTTGTAGCAACGTCCGCCAACGCCAAGCTCAACGCTTCAACGCCCTGGTGAATTAGCCCAAAAGCTCTGATTTTCATGAAATTGTCATTAATTCATTGGAAATGCAGTGACACCCGTCAACGCTCATAGTTACGCCTTAACGCTCTAGCATAACACCATGATATAGACCGGAGAGAGAACAACAACAACAACAAGGATGACACATGAGAGAACAACAAAAACAACAAAAACAACAATTTTTTTTTTTCATATAGTTTATTTTCCCCTCCATCATAACATACCCACGCTGGGGGAGCCGCGTTGGGTATGTTTACAATTCAAGAAAGACTCTTGTCCAATCAGAGACCGCCATTTGCATGTCATGTTCGTTCTTGCCCGTTAGATGTATTCTTGTCCAATCAAAAGTCGCCATTTCAGAGAGTTCCGTCTTCGGCCATGCTCGCTCTGAACCGTTTGTTCTAATCATCGTCAGGCAGGCCTGGATATTCATCGGGCAGCATGTCCTGAAACAGTTGTTTGCGCATTCTAATCGCATTTTCCAGGGCCTCTGTGGGTGGTAAACCCATATCCTCTTCCAAGTGACGCTTGGTCTTCATGATGGACCTGTGCGTGGGGTCCCCTTTCATTTCAAGCGGTAGTAAGGTATACTGTTCATAGATCGCCATGGCTGTTTTCCTGATGCGGGGGCGCATTTGGGTGTACGTCTGTTGTAAATTATCCTCTCCGGCGTCCTCGATCGCTTCAGCGTGAGCATTGATAGCTGCTGTCACAATACGATCCCAGAAGGTAGGTTCTGCCTCACTTTCCTGGGATGAAGGCTGATTCTCTGAGGTCAAGCTCTCCATATCAGTAGATAGACTGTCAGCCATCTTGGATTCGGTATCAGTCGATGCACTCTCATCAATCTCTGTATCAGTATCTGCCTCAACGGGCTCCTCGGCGTCTTCAGTCCCATGTATATTTTTCTGGTGTCGCATCATATCGTAATGTCTGGTGAACGTGCGTTCACACTCAGAACAAGTATAAGCCATGTTGACGGTTGAACGACGACTGTGCGTGTTTTGGGAATACGCTCGCTTTTATAGACAGTAACGCCCATCAACGCTTAGCTCAACGCTTCAACGCCCTGGTGAATTGGCTCAGAAGCTCTGATTTCATGGAATTGACACCAATTCATCGAAATGCAGTGACGCTCGTCAACGCCCGTCGTTGCGCCTTAACGCTCGTCTCAACGCTTTAACACACTTTCTTAATGCTTTAACGTTGTTTAATGATGCGTTCGAACAAATGTTTCTTTTGTGCTATTGCTCTGACATATGCCGCTTTCCAATTCATGCCCGAGGTTTTCAACATCGACGCTGTTCTTTCAATTTCCATATGGACTGGGTCCTTATCCAACAATTTCATATGGGTCAGTAAGTCGACATATTGCTGACGTAAAGCCCGTCGTAGTCTGGGTGCCAATCTGTTATGGGCTAAAATTGCAGCTTCCTCTTTCGAATACCCTTTGCGTTGAAACTTGTTTCCTGTGGCCTCCAAAATCTCGCCCATCTCGGCGTCCATACTTTCTTTGAACAAATCCTTCCATAGCCTCGAGTTCACATTATGTTCTTCAACCTCAGGTTGGGCCTTCACGGTTGGGTGATATTGCGGGACTGATGGTATGAAGCGGACCCGCTGTATGGGGGTGGGCTGCTGCTGCTGCTCTGCCAGGAGTGGACTCGGCGGATGGTGTAGGGGTATATGCCGTTGTGGTGATTCCTCGCCGGGTAACAGGTGGGTCGTCAGCCGACGATCTTCGGGGGTATGGGCTTTTAAATCTACGATCAGGTAGCCGTACGGACGAATTGTCGCTTCTTGAAACGCCCGCATAAAATGGTCAATGTTCTGAGGATAAATTCGACTACCAAACACACGGATTTGTGCTCTGTCAATGGGATTGGAGAACACTACAAAGTATTGGCAGTTCAAGGCAATATCTCTGGACGCCTTCCCTTGAGGAAAGAGATTCTGAGTCAAATAGATGACGGACAGATTGCGATGATGGGACCCTTTGGTGAATAGGTCGGCGATTTTCGAATTGTCCTTGGCCGCACTCATCAGATCATCGACCACTACCACGCTGGTCTGCTCGGAATCGAAGTAATAGGGTTCGTCTATGTCGTGAGGAATTCCTGGGACAAAGCTCACATTCTGTAACCTTGTAGTTTCGTAGGCGGTGGTGGCGTTGGTGGCGTTGATGGTGGCGTTGGTGGTGGCGTTGGTGGCGTTGATGGTGGCGTTGGTGGCGTTGGTGGTGGTGTTGGTGGTGTGCGGTGGTGGTGTTGGTGGAGTCGGTGGTGGTGTGTGTGGTGGTGGTAGAGTCTTTAAATATAGGAATGAACATGTGTCCATCATCAGTCCATATGTATTGGTCGACTGATGAACATGTCGTGTACGTGTACGTTCTGTGAGAGAGCATTCTCTCGTCGCGATAGTATGCTCAGGCACATTCAACGCAAACACAACCAAGAGACACAGCCGAGTCCCGCTATAGGTCCAACAAGAGCAGTAGAGCATCCCTATACGATGACGGTGAGCGGCCCTACAGGGTGTGGAAAGACATCCTGGGTGATGAAGTTCTTAGAGGGAGGTGTGGCAACCCCAGCTCCGACACGTGTTGTTTGGTGTTTTAGCCAATGGCAGCCCGCCTACGAAACTACAAGGTTACAGAATGTGAGCTTTGTCCCAGGAATTCCTCACGACATAGACGAACCCTATTACTTCGATTCCGAGCAGACCAACGTGGTAGTGCTCGATGATCTGATGAGTGCGGCCAAGGACAATTCGAAAATCGCCGACCTATTCACCAAAGGGTCCCATCATCGCAATCTGTCCGTCATCTATTTGACTCAGAATCTCTTTCCTCAAGGGAAGGCGTCCAGAGATATTGCCTTGAACTGCCAATACTTTGTGTTGTTCTCCAATCCCATTGACAGAGCACAAATCCGTGTGTTTGGTAGTCGAATTTATCCTCAGAACATTGACCATTTTATGCGGGCGTTTCAAGAAGCGACAATTCGTCCGTACGGCTACCTGTTCGTAGATTTAAAAGCCCATACCCCCGAAGATCGTCGGCTGACGACCCACCTGTTACCCGGCGAGGAATCACCACAACGGCATATACCCCTACACCATCCGCCGAGTCCACTCCTGGCAGAGCAGCAGCAGCAGCCCACCCCCATACAGCGGGTCCGCTTCATACCATCAGTCCCGGAATATCACCCAACCGTGAAGGCCCAACCCGAGGTTGAAGAACATAATGTGAACTCGAGGCTATGGAAGGATTTGTTCAAAGAAAGTATGGACGCCGAGATGGGCGAGATTTTGGAGGCCACAGGAAACAAGTTTCAACGCAAAGGGTATTCGAAAGAGGAAGCTGCAATTTTAGCCCATAACAGATTGGCACCCAGACTACGACGGGCTTTACGTCAGCAGTATGTCGACTTACTGACCCATATGAAATTGTTGGATAAGGACCCAGTCCATATGGAAATTGAAAGAACAGCGTCGATGTTGAAAACCTCGGGCATGAACTGGAAAGCGGCGTATGTCAGAGCAATAGCACAAAAGAAACATTTGTTCGAACGCATCATTAAACAACGTTAAAGCATTAAGAAAGTGTGTTAAAGCGTTGAGACGAGCGTTAAGGCGTAACGACGGGCGTTGACGGGCGTCACTGCATTTCGATGAATTGGTGTCAATTCCATGAAATCAGAGCTTCTGAGCTAATTCACCAGGGCGTTGAAGCGTTGAGCTAAGCGTTGATGGGCGTTACTGTCTATAAAAGCGAGCGTATTCCCAAAACACGCACAGTCGACGTTCAACCGTCAACATGGCTTATACTTGTTCTGAGTGTGAACGCACGTTCACCAGACATTACGATATGATGCGACACCAGAAAAATATACATGGGACTGAAGACGCCGAGGAGCCCGTTGAGGCAGATACTGATACAGAGATTGATGAGAGTGCATCGACTGATACCGAATCCAAGATGGCTGACAGTCTATCTACTGATATGGAGAGCTTGACCTCAGAGAATCAGCCTTCATCCCAGGAAAGTGAGGCAGAACCTACCTTCTGGGATCGTATTGTGACAGCAGCTATCAATACTCACGCTGAAGCGATCGAGGACGCCGGAGAGGATAATTTACAACAGACGTACACCCAAATGCGCCCCCGCATCAGGAAAACAGCCATGGCGATCTATGAACAGTATACCTTACTACCGCTTGAAATGAAAGGGGACCCCACGCACAGGTCCATCATGAAGACCAAGCGTCACTTGGAAGAGGATATGGGTTTACCACCCACCGAGGCCCTGGAAAATGCGATTAGAATGCGCAAACAACTGTTTCAGGACATGCTGCCCGATGAATATCCAGGCCTGCCTGACGATGATTAGAACAAACGGTTCAGAGCGAACATGGCCGAAGACGGAACTCTCTGAAATGGCGACTTTTGATTGGACAAGAATACATCTAACGGGCAAGAACGAACATGACATGCAAAT
Organism: Hanleya hanleyi; assembly: GCA_036873755.1. NCBI lineage: Eukaryota > Metazoa > Mollusca > Polyplacophora > Lepidopleurida > Hanleyidae > Hanleya > Hanleya hanleyi. The sequence goes on from JAVTVY010025395.1 coordinate 49,237, forward strand.
GGCGGTCTCTGATTGGACAAGAGTCTTTCTTGAATTGTAAACATACCCAACGCGGCTCCCCCAGCGTGGGTATGTTATGATGGAGGGGAAAATAAACTATATGAAAAAAAATTGTTGTTTTTGTTGTTCTCTCATGTGTCATCCTTGTTGTTGTTGTTGTTCTCTCTCCGGTCTATATCATGGTGTTATGCTAGAGCGTTAAGGCGTAACTATGAGCCTTGACGGGCGTCACTGCATTTCCAATGAATTAATGACAATTCCATGAAAGTCAGAGCTTTTGGGCTAATTCACCAGGGCGTTGAAGCTTTGAGCTTGGCGTTGGCGGGCGTTGCTACAAGATGACACCTCACACGACGCATTCGGACTAAGGATGATCCCTCTCTACACCAAATACCTTCCTTCACTGCCCCAAAATGTCCACTTTACTTACTATAACCAACTGCGCATGCACAGATTAACGCGACTTGCATTCAAAAACACACCATTCTGACTCTACCCCACACAAGCTTCACTTTGACACCTCACACGACCCATTCGAACCGTGAATAGCCCATCTCTATCCCAAACACACCCCTACATAGCACCCAAAATGCCTGTTTTCTATAATACGGGCCAGGCGGCGCATGCGCAGACTATTGAACACAGACGAACCATTAGTGTAGTCAAGTGCTCCTCCACGAGAGCTTCAAAATAAGACCTCAATCGACCCCATTGGACCATTAGGGACTCACCTAGACTCCAACATGTCCACCCCGTATGGGCCTATACACCCATAGCCATGCAGTATAGGCCTATGGGCCTACCCAGGCCTCGGGGACTTTTTTGAAAAATTTCACTGATTCGCTCCGGGACACTTCCTATCGTGTTCTAAATGACGAGACGTGAAAAACAAATCCAAACAACCCTACCGCAAATGTATAGAAGTAGGTTTCCCAGGGGGACAACTATTGATCCTATACCCCCAGTATATGCAAATTTCACCGATTCGCTCCGGGACACTTCCTATCATGTTCTAAATGACGAGACGAGTAAAACGAGACCCCACAACCCTACCGCAAATGTATAGAAGTACGTTTCCCAGGGGACAAACATCGATCCTATACCCTCAGTATGGGACTATATGAGGCTATATCGTACTTTTTCAAAAATTTCACCGATTCGCACGGGGACACTTCCTATCATGTTCTAAATGACGAGACGAGTAAAACGAGACCCCACAACCTATACCGCAAATGTGGAGAAGTAGGTTTCCCAGGATGGTCCTATACCTCCCATACCCCATATAGGCATTTTCCCGGATTTTTAGATAAAGTCCGTATTCCGTATTTTTTCAGGAAAATTTTTACATACACCCACCCTGGAACTAGGGGGAGATAACTCTATTGATAGGCAAGCCCCGTTAAGCCCGGCGACCTATATACCCCCATACCCCATATAGGCATTTTCCCAGGTTTTTCGATAAAGTCCGTGTTCCGTATTTTTTTCAGGAAAAATTTTACATGCACCCACCCAGCCATCAAATACCCCTTCACCTAGGCTTCACTTTGATACCTCATACAACTCCATCGGACCATTATTGGCTCCCCTAGATACCAAAACGTCTATTTGCATACCCTTGGGCCACCGCGCATGCGCAGAATGCCGATATTTCAACCCCACACCCAGTCCATCAGATGCCTCCTTCACGAATGCTTCACTTTGATACCTCATATGACCCCATCGGACCATTAGGGGCTTCCCTAGCTCCAAAACGTCTATTTGCATACCCTTGGGCCACCGCGCATGCGCAGAATGCCGCTATTTCAATCCCACACCCAGCCCATTAGATGCCCCTTCACCTAAGCTTCACTTTGATACCTCACTCGACCCAATCGGACCATTTTATCTAGGGACTACTCTAGGGGCGACCGAATCACCGCCAGACATGACCGCATCACCGCGGATGAATACATCTTTATACAATTAAAATTAATTAATTAATTAATTTATTTATATATTTATTCTGTGAAAACATGCAAATGTTCGAATCAAGGGAGATAACCCGAAATTTGTCAAAAATCAAAAAAGTGCAAACAGAGTTACCTCCCCCGGCAAAATGCGCGCTGTAATACGCTTTATATACTACTCAGGTAGGTGGCTGTCTGAGAAAATCAACTTTAAACTAACGCCGCTTGTGATTACACATATGGGCATGTGGACCAATATAATAAACGATATAGCGAAATAGCATCCAAATAATATATCATGGTTCGAGGTAAATGTTCTTGTCCAGAAAGTTCGAAGGATTGCTCCCGCCGAATAGTCTGTTTTGTTTTGTCGAGTGATTGGAAATATCAAAAGTCCGTCTCACGAAAAGGTAGATATTTCATGTAGGGAGCTATTGTCGAAGCCTCGCTGCAGATGAAAAGGCATGGGTGGTGGCACATTGCTGTCCCCAGGTTTGGCTATTGCAAGCATTGTCGCGTGGTCCTTACAAATAAAAGTAAAATATGAATATGAAAGAATAAAATATAGATGTCAAAATAAATAGGCAGAATTGTCGTGATGGGCTTATTACGAGATCCTGGAGAATACCGACAAATAGCTCGCACGAATTCTTCATAGCATTACCACCAGATATAGCATCTTGGATTACCTAGATTGCTCCACATAACTAACGCTAATGCACGTAATGCCATGTTTTCTTTGAAAACTTGGATGAAATTCGCTCAAAGGTGAGTGAAAATTGATCCTAATAGCAAACTTGAGTGGAAGTCTCTCAAATGTTAATTAACCCTATCTGGCTTGGTCTTTTGGGAGGTATCTTGGCCTGGGGGGAGGGGGGGGGGGCCGAAGTGGCCTAATTATTTTTCTTATCTCTTGAGCTATGGGGCTGAAACTTAGCACACCATACCCTTGGGCCAAGCTCTACCAGAAAATGTCAAAAAAAATCCAAGATGGCAGCTTTGATGACGTCACAGTGAAATCATTTTCAAAAACGGCATTATTTGGTCGATTTTTCGATTTTTCATTCATGCTATTTCTTCACAACTGCATGATAAATTAGTAAATATTACTGGGATGTGAAATAAAATAGTTTTTGTCCACTTTTCATCGCGGAAAAGCATAAATATTGAAGAAATATGACGAAAAATCACTTTTCTGGTACCCCACGTGGTCGCCATCTTCAATTTACCCATGATCTTCTGCTCGGCGGGTCATGCAAAAAGGCTCAAAATGACCCCAATATGATAAACTATAAAAATACAGGCGTCTAGTCCGTCCTTCATAATTCAGCGGTCGTCCATTAAAGAATATCCGCGTCCATAATCCAAAGACCTATTCCATATCCATATAACAGTATTAGCACCAAATTCAAAAAGACAATCATAGTATACTTGATCGTTCTAAAGTCGTTATCTAGAGAATGATGTATCTCAGTCACGCTTTGATTGTCACGGAATTTCATCTCTCCATTTTTGTCATTCCGGAGATAGCACAGAAAGTTTGGTAGGGGGGGGGGGACATTTTGTCCCCCGGTCAGGTAGGGTTATATTAACTCAAGCTGAATGAAGTTCACTCAAACTTATCTGAAAATCAACTCAGTCTTGAGTAGGATCATTCCTACTGTCACTTGAGTGAAATATGTTTTACAGCGTGTGGCATATCTGGGGCAATGAGTATTTTTCTCGATCATGATCAGATAATTTTATTTTACGTACAACATTCAGGCTAATTTTTCGGTCTCGTTCGCAATTTCCGAGCATCTTAAAAAATTGTAATTTTCCGTACTCTGTAGCTATTTTATTCTTGATCTCCTAACCCTCGTCTACCTGACCTGATGCTTTGTTGCGAATATACTAGAAAAGGCTCATGGTGCCTGTAATGCTAATTTCAATTTCAAGAATATAATATAATATGGAGTTGGTCGCCAGTGTAGACTGGCATTCACAACCAAAAGAAGAAATCTGACTGTTTGAAACTCAGTAGTTGATTTTGTACACTGGAACAGAATTGTGAGGTGTTTTTTTTCAAATATTCACACATCATTGACCGCGAGTACAGGGCAGAGTGTACGTATTAGACGTCAACACTCGGTCACAGCCATTCAGTTTGTAAAAAAACACACATAGAATGTCAAACAGCGGCAGCGCCCAACTTGCCTATATATATACCATATTACATCCAGTCCGAATCAAATCAAACTTGATAAATTTAAGCCTGTTGTCGTTGCTATCTTGGGATATATGACTAGTACAGTTGTTTGATAAGACCGTTCAACTCCGATCATAATCTCCTGTGCCGAACAAAGATCGAATTGATAAGGCTTTTAGCATAACAGCACTACGATTATATTGTAATTCTATCCTTATATTTTAGGGCACAAGTTAATTAACAGTGGGTTGCAGAAGGCAGACTGGGCATTTTCGTTTATGTTCACAATACCAGAAGACATTTCGGAAGATCAATGCATTGAGTTCAGTCGTGACCACCATCGTTGAGATGGCAGCATTTTTCAGCGGATTCTCATTTGGCCGCTCTGCTGGATAATAAGAGGGGAGGGATTATTATCACTCACTCTGGTTTCAGTCTGTTTCACTGAAACCAGCATTAATCTGATAACAGCAATATGGTTAAGCCAGTAGATAATAGTGGAATTAATGTTTATATCAACTAGTTTCAGTCCGTTTTGGTCAGTTTGAGACTGATTATGGTTTGATTTAGTTTGGTTTGGACAGAAATCAGTTGGAAACTAAAGATTATGACAGGGTTCCGACCGTTCGGAATCATCTGTTGGAAAATCAATTCAATTCAATTCAATTTTATTGTACATATACGCTCACAATGGAGCAGGGTACAAACTTTGAAATCAAAACACACAATAATAATGCATAACAGGCTGTTGGTATGAAATTATTAAATGAGTATTCACTATTATGACTAGTATAATAAGGCAAACTTGTATATTCTATACAGATACTAATGACGTACTCTCTAAAATAATTAGATTGAAATTCAATCCATCAGACCGAAACTAGTGACCAATCTTTCATCAGATTGAAAATATTCAATCTAATAGATTGCAAACGATAAAATGAATCTGTTGTAGACAGAAAATTCAGTCTACCACATCGAAGTCCTCAATCCAACAGACCGAATATTCAATCGAATAGATCGGTCACGAATTCCAATCCGACAGACCGAAATCCCAGCCCAATCATCTCAGAGAGTATAGTAGGGAACATAAACATATAGCAGACCCAAACCGCAACTCACTGTGCTTCGAGAGAGTATGCACATAATTTATAAATAGACCAAGGCTGTATACATACCATATTATTGTGGGTTTGTCTTACGGTGAGCAAGTACATTATGCAAGTACCGTGAAATAATAACTGCCACCTCGAGAGGTGGGTCCAGTAGGAGACTTAAAAGAGCATTCAAATCCAGACAAGCTGCTTGAGGGAATTGATATAGAAGATATGTAAACATCTCTATCCGGAGTTGTTTATAAAATAAACATTCTAGAAGGAAATGTTTCTCATCTTCTACTCTACCTAAGTTACATAATTTATAAATACTTTTTTCAAGCAAGACAATGCGATAACGACCCATCTCAATTTCTCATGGATGCGTACTAAGTCTCAAGTGTGTTAGAGCTTTCCTGTATTTCTTATGTTTCACAACGTTGAGATATGTGGAGAAGGATATTTCATTCTTAAACATTCCATAAGTTCTGAGTGTACAGGAGAATATTGGAGATGGTTTAGTGGCATCTTCAAATTTCAAGGTAAAGGATTTCTGGAGCTCCTTTTGCAGCGTGGGTATAAACCGAGTACCATTAAATGGGACAGTGTCAATTCCATGATTAACAAGGAGACTGTGTGTACTGGTGAACCAAGAACTTATGTTCATAGATTTCTTTATCTGCAGTATAGGCTTTGTACACCAGCCTATTGTGGTCAACTGTTTGTAGGCGGAGCCAGCACTTCACCATGCTCATATACACCTGACAAGAGGATGGGTAAAACCCAAGATTCGCAAGAGGGCCGATATTAGAAGCTCTCTTGGGAACTTCCAATATGGATTTACTTACTTTGAATGTAACTGCATTGCATGGGAGTTTGTCCCAGTTATGAAAGACGTCGGCACGTCTGGGAGCAAACAATTGGGCACCCCAATAGTCAAGAACTATGTGTCCGCTAGATAGAACAGAAATGACGATGACGATAGGGTCAATCTGTGTCTGTCTATGTGACTGAAACCAGCATTAATCAGATAACAAAACATGCTTGAGCTGATATCTATTAGTGGAATGAATGCTCATTTTAGTTTCAGTCGGTTACAGTTAGTTTACGTCGAATTATCTTTCGGTTTATTTGACAGAAATCTTACGGAAAACAGCTGGAATCTGTCCCAGGTGCAGTTTTCCTCGCACCTGACGTAAATGGGAAACCTGACAGAAAAGAATTGTATATAGCTGAAACAGAGAGCAAACAAGACATTAATCAGTTCGGAAGTAAAGAATATGGAAGGGTAACGAGATTCGAAAACTTGATTTTTCGGGAAGTGAACCGAGATAGTTCTGGACCCTTCGAGACGAGATATTAATCGGTGCTACTCGGTTATCGAGAAACAGTCTCGTTCGATAAGTATTTAGATAATATACTCTATGAATCGCTATCTATTTTAGTTAACGGCATATGCCGTAAGCCCTCATAATGTAATACTTGTGCCCCCGGCAAAAGGAATATAAGAGTCTAGCCCGTCATTCAATATTCAGCCGTCGCCCATTAAACAATTTCCGCGTCCATAATCCAAAGACCTAATTTATATAATAGAATTAGCCCCAAATTAAAAGAATAAATCATAGTATACATGGAAATATGCTAGTTTCCCGCAAGAGAGAAGCGGTCTACAGTTTTCAATTAGTCATCGAAAAAAACGTGATGGAGTAGACATCACGATGTCCCAAAAGTATCAAATCTCTATCGCCGATCAGTATTCTTAATCCATGTGATTTTCATTGGAAAGTCGTTATCTAGATTATCTAGAATGTGATGTATCTCAGTCACGCTTTGATTTTGACTGTTCATAGGAGCACTATGAGGATCTTGTAATACATGGGTTCACGATTGAAAAGTGAAATTAGACAAAAGTTTCGAAATGTAAATCCATAGATCTTGTAGGCTATGCTCGTATTTTGCTATCACCATGCGATATGTTCCGCTAAATTATGGAAACTTTGAGCGGAGGCGCTTGGTGGTATGCCCTGTTTTATAAGTTTCTGCAATAATGTCAATAACACAGGATCACGCAAATGCTGCTAGGCGAGACACGTATACGCCATATGCAGGTCCCACTGGAATATTACTGTCCAGCTATAGATAGTTTACGATGTCAAATATTGTAATCGTCTCTGTTGTCGTAAAGTCGACGAGAGAGAAGGCCCGCTTGATTTTTATAGAGATATAGGTCTAAATGTGATGTGCAGTTAGGGCCATCGTCTGGATTCTCTGCACATCATAACTTCATCATGAGCACAACAAAAGAAAATAATGGTAAGACGTTTATTTAATCCAAATATATTTATTTAATTTCCTGTAAGAAGTATGGTAAACAGTATGTTGGCAAGACCACACACAAAGACTCCATCTGAGGGTGAATGGTCACAGAAAATCCGTTGGGAAAAGTGCAATTGCTCATAGGTAAGCATTTTTCTTGACCCGACCATGGTTGGGATAACTTTAGTATTCAGATCATAGACGTCTACCCATCTACCAAGGACCCCCTTGGATTTGAGAGAATAATTCGAGAGAGGAAACTTCTGGCTGTTAGAACTTAAGCCAGTGTTTCCGTACGGTTCAAATGATAATGTCAAAGGGTCTGCATTCATGGTTGGAGAAAGTTTGCGCTGATTCACGATCATATCACTTACTTATTATTAATTCACACAGCTTACGTACAGTCCTGTATGCGTTACCTTTGAGCGCTTTAAATCTTATAGCCAGAGATATACAACGATCTGTGTCTTCAGGAAATATAATACCACCCACAATCACTAAAGTTTGTCATTTGGAGCGATATGCAAGAGGTGGAAAAAATTGACGACGTCTGGTGACTAAAAAGCAACCATATAGCGTGAGATATAGCGTATTTTCGATTGTCCAAGACCGGTTCTTCTTGAAACTCAATTACCCAAATACAGGACTGGATATAATTAATCTACCACGAATCCTGAGTAATCCAGAGGTAGGCAACGCTGTACCAAACTATTTTAAGTTCTTAGAGCCCCTTGCATTTCATATAAGTATACTAAATATATAGCCACCAAAATATTCAATTGCTCTAATGCTGTCAAGGAGTTTGATTGGAACTTATACACGTCTGGAGACTACAGTTCTGATTGTGAATCGTCGAACGTTATCTATACACCATGCACACATATGTTTACAGGTAAACTTGATATAGTGAGTGATAAGGACGTAAAATACTAATACTGAAGGGACCCAGCTATAGAGATGAAGGACGACAAGAAAATAGTCCTGACTGCATTGGAACAGTACGTTATTGACTGAGCTAAGCGAGAAACAGCCGAACTTACTCGCTGATTGGCTAGACCTCACCAAGAGCAAGGTCGTTAAAACAATCCGCCATATTGACAGAAGTGCCCTTCCCGAAGCAAAACAAGTACTGAGAAACTTCAATTCGCAAGAAGTTCTAGCAAATCTTATAGAAAATTCGACATAGTCCCAACAGACAAAGCTCCAAATAATATAATATTCATATGTAATTATTACTATTACCAGGTGTTGCTTAAGGAATTGTAAGGAGGCTTGAAGAGTGTAAGCATACCATCATCAAATACGTCTATTTATTCCCGAACTGCGTTCACTCTGAAAGATTTATTCAACAATCACATAGGCCTATGGGCCTACCCAGGCCTGGGTGACGTTTTTCAAAAATTTCACCGTTTTGCTCCGGGACACTTCCTATCATGTTTGTCTTGACGAGACTAAGAAAACAAATCCAAACAACCCTACTGCAAATGTCTAGAAATGGGTTTCCCAGGGGGACAAACATTGGTCCTATACCCCTAGTATGGGACTATATGGGTCTATATGGGGCTATATGGTACTTTTTCAAAAATTTCACCGATTCGCTCCGCGACACTTCCTATCATGTTTGTCTTGACGAGACTAAGAAAACGAGACCCCCACAACCTATACCGCAAATGTATAGAAGTAGGTTTCCCAGTAGGACAAACATTGGTCCTATACCCCCAGTATGGGACTATATGGGTCTATATCGTACTTTTTCAAAAATTTCACCGTTTCGCTCCGCGACACTTCCTATCATGTTTGGCTTGACGAGACTAAGAAAACGAGACCCCCACAACCTATACCGCAAATGTCGAGAAGTAGGTTTCCCAGGATGGTCCTATACCCCCCCCCCCCATACCCCATATAGGCATTTTCCCGTAATTTAGAATAAAGTCCGTGTTCCGTATTTTTTCAGGAAAAATTTTACATACACCCACCCTGGAACTAGGGGGAGATAACTCTATTGATAGGCAAGCCCCGTTAAGCCCGTCGACCTATATACCCCCCATACCCCATACAGGTATTTTCCCGGATTTTTCGATAAAGTCCGTGTTCCGTTTTTTTTTTTCAGGAACAATTTTACATGCACCCACCCATGACTGGATGCCACTTCACCTAGGCTTCACATGGATACCTCATGCAACTCCATCGGACCATTAGGGGCTCCCCTAGATCCCAACACGTCTATTTCCATACCCTTTTCCCACAATTCCCTGTCTGCGCATGCGCAGAATGGTGACAACGCTCGAGCCGCTAGTCCAGTCAGATGTCCCTTCATCAATGCTTCACATGGATACCTCATACGCCTCCATCGACCCACTAGGGACTCCCCTAGCTCCCAACACGTCTATTTTCATACCCTTTGGCCACCGCGCATGCGCAGAATGCCGATATGTCAACCCCACACCCAGTTCATCTGATGTCCCTTCACGAATGCTTCACATGGATACCTCATATGACCCCATTGGACCATTAGGGGCTCCCCTACATCCCAACACGTCTATTTTCATACCCTTGGGCCACCGCGCATGCGCAGAATGCCGATATGTCAACCCCACACCCAGCCCATCAGATGCCCCTTCACGAATGCTTCACATGGAAACCTCATATGACCCCATTGGACCATTAGTGGCTCCCCTACATCTCAACACGTCTATTTCCATACCCTTGGGCCACCGCGCATGCGCAGAATGCCGATATTTCAAACCCACACCCAGCGCATTAGATGCCCCTTCACGAATGCTTCACTTCGATACCTCAATCGACCCAATCGGACCATTTTATCTAGGGACTACTTTTTCTCCACGGAAACTTTTTTTCCGCGACCGCATCACCGCCAAAACCGCATCACAGCGGATGAATACATTCCCTGCAACAATTGCAGCTAGCTTTTTGGTGATTCTGCCGGAACTATACTGCACTTGACCTCTCCGATCTCCACGTGACCTCCACAAATGACCTCTACATCCGGGTGAAAGTTAACTCAATTTATTTGCTATATACTACTGACGTCATCAAAATAATCTTTTGAATTGTCCCTTCCTTTTTGGTTAGAGTGTGGCTTATAATAAGAGAGATACACTTGTGGCCCAAGGCTAGCCATAATACCTTAAGTAATTTTATCCCAGTCTGTTAGAGTTAAACTGCATGCCAATAATTATACATATTAGATTTCAGACCATATGTTGATATTGGACGTAAAACAAAATATCAACCCATAATAATAGCCTGCTTACAGGACTAAAATACAACCAACTCTTACTTAGCAAACGCCAAAAATATATAATTATTCACAGTAATATTGATTAATCTTTTTTATTATTAGTTATTCATGCTTGAATTTATAAATGTGTATTAAGACAAAGATGTAATGATGAACGTGTCGAACTAAATTACCTATGTGAGAAAAGGAGAAAAAATGTAAGATAAAAGGAAACAAAAAAAGTGGAGTCCCGACTGGGTTCGAACCTGCACAATGTCGAGCTCAAACCCGCATTCTGACAATCCCAACATACTTACCCACAGCGCTATGGCCTCGACAGCTCCCAACACCGATTTCTAAAGGTGCCCAATACATGTGCATAATAGTGGGTCAAATGGGACACTGGTATTGTAGGACACTTACAACCGTCACTGTTGTAACGGCTTAGAATGTCCGCTTGGCTAACAATGTCCTACCCTATAAAATGGACCGTAACACGGAGTTATGCCGTAGGACACGCCAATCCTTCCAAGGGCAACCCTAACCTGGAGAGGAGGGCCCTACGGACCCTCATCTCCAGGTTAGAGTGTCCTACGGACACTCCAATACAGGGGACATTCTTAGCCTCCACACCGGCATCATTGAAAACTGTTGACCGATTCTCTCTTGCAGGAATCTAGCCTATGTTTATGTATAATATATTTTTTTGTTTTTTGTTTTTTTAATTTGGTACTAATTCTGTTATATGGAATATGGAATAGGCCTTTGGATTATGGATGCGGAGATTCTTTAACTGGATACGGCTAAATAATGAATGACGGACGTGACGTTTGTAATCTGTTTTGTCCTTCAAATTCTGTAAAGGTTGATTTTTATCCTTCAATGCATCATTTAAATAGCGATTATCACCGGCGAGAAGATAGTCTATTTGGCGTTGGTGGAGGAAATGGAACGGGCTTTGAAATGATCTGTTTGACCTGCATACAGTTTCATAAGAGAACAGATATAGGTCAGGACCCATCGGAATACCTATAAGCTGTTGATATACTGTGTTGCCACATTTGACATAGATATTAATAATGAGAAACTCAAGCAACTGAAAAAACAAAGAAATATCTCATGAATGATATCCCTGGTATATGTAGTAGAACTAACGAATGCTTTATGGCTGCCGACATTAATATATCGGCGATGAGTTTTCTTGAACACCGATAATGTTAATGAACTAAGACGGTCAATAAGGTCCTGATGAGGGATAGTGGTATAGAGATTCGAGAAATTTCGTTTGGATACATGCCTGTACAGTATTTGTCCTTCGCATCAAGTTCCTCTGTAAGACATTTTGAGTTTTTCAATATCCAGAGATTGCCAGAGATTTTCGAAAGAGCGGCGCGTTGCCTTTCCCAAAATGTGTTTACCTCCAGAAGGGCCCTCGTCAACAGGATGTGAAAGCAACTTGATGGTGCAGCTTCTGGAACCAGCTTGAATCTAGCTTTTTATGGTGTTTATGCAATTTGGAAGCTCAGTACACTTTGTGTATATAGTCATGAGTGGCTGAAAGACAAAGATCTCTTTTCTTCAGAAACGTTTTGTGATTGATAAATATATCTTCCCGAGTAAATGCTGTTTGGAAAAAAGTAGTCGTGTTCGTCGATGGATATGCCCATTCGCAATTCCTTAGCTAGCACCTGGTAATAGTAATATTTACATACGAATATTATAATATTTGGAGATGTCTGCTGGGACTATGACAAATTTACTCCGGAGATTCGCTAGAACTTCTTGCGTATTAAGATTTCTCAGTACTTGCTTTACTTGGGGAAGGGTACTACTGTCATCATGGCAGATTGTTCAACGACTTCTTCTTGTCGAGGTCCAGCCAATCAGCGAGTACTGAAGGTTCATTTTTTTCTCGCTTTGACCACTCAAAGATATACTCTTCCAATGCAGTCAGGACTATCTTCCGGTTCGCCTTCAAGCTTAGTCTTCTCGGCTCTCTATAATTAGGTCCTTTCATCAGGAGTGTTTTTAGGTCTTCATCGCTAACTATATCAAGGTTAACAGTCACAACATGTTTGCATGGTGTATAGATGAAATTCGACGTGTATATGTGTATATGTGTATATGTATATGTATATGTGTATATGTATAGGCTTCAGACGTGTATATGTTCCAGTCAAACTCCTTGACAGCATTAGAGTAATTGATTATTTGGGTGGCTATAGGTTTTGTATACTTAAGCGAAATGCAAGGGGGTTCTGTGAACTTAATAGTTCGGTATGGCGTTGCGAACCTTTGGACCATTCAGGATTCGTGGTAAATTAATTATGTCCAATCCTTTATCCAAGTAGTTGAGTTTCAAGAAAAGTCGGTCCTTAAATGCTTCGATTATATTCACTTGGCGATACAATCGAAAATACGCTAAATCACGACAAACGTAAATGATTGTGGGTTGTATTATATTTCCTGGAGAAACAGATCGTTGTATATCCCTAGCTATTAGATTTAAAGCTCTCAAAGGTAACACATACACGATTGCGTGCAAGCTATGTGTACTGCCGGATGTGTTAGTTAAACCCACTAAGTAAATTAAACTGATATGATCTTGAATCAACGCACTATTAAACTTTCTCCAACCACAGCTTGGTTGGGTTTAAATAACTGGGTAATATTGGATATATTTGAACGGCGGTTTATAACATTGCCGAAACCTTAGGCATTATCATTTAAACCATACGGAAACTTTGATCCAAGCTCCAGCATCCAGAAGAGTTCCCGCTCTCCGATTTTTCTCTCAAATCCAAAGGGGGAATCCTTGGTAGGTGCGTAGACTATGTATGTAATCTGAATACTAATATTGTCCCAGTCATGAACGGTGTCAGAAAAACGTTTACCTATATGCAATTGCTTTTACCTGACGGATTTTCTGTGACCGTTCACCCTCAGATGGAGTCTTTGGGTGGTCTTGTCAAGATACTCTTGGTCACACTTCTTATAAGAGATAAATACAGTTTAAGTAGAAGAACTGAGACCAACGTACGAATTAACGGAATATGACTAAACAGTTAACGTAGAACTAAACGAAGCTGAAGTATTAAAGAGTGGACATGTGAGACATCCACGGTGCCCACACCTGGAAATCTTAAAATGATTACATAGACAAGTTGGTGCTAACCAATCAATAAGCGCAGTTTTGCAAGGTTTGATATCATGACCTTGCTATGCTGTCAGAATTTTATCTGTCATTTCAATTGAAAAATGTCTTAGTGCATTTCGAACTATAAGAGACTCGTCCGAGGAACCTTCTCTAGAATTCCTCGAATCTGTCTTAACATTATATTCCTTATTTGTAATAATAGTGAAGTTAGGATGTGCAGGGTCCGGCATCGGGAACAACTTGTCACCCAGCAGAACCCAGACATACACGGGTTTAAAATACAAGCGTCTAGTCCGTCATTCAATATTCAACCGTCGTCCATTAAAGAATGTCGGCGTCCATAATCCAAATACCTAATTCATATAATAGCATTAGCACCAAATTAAAAGAATTAAAGATAGAGTCTCAAGATAATTAAAGATAGGGTCTCAATTAAGATAGGGTCTCGATTAAAGACAGACTCGCAAGGCTGGTAATTTGTCCAACTAATGATAACGATTGACATATTACCTTGGCAACTATGACTTTAATGATTGGGGGGGGGGGGACATTATGGCCCCGGTACCAAACTTTCTGTACCATCTCCTCCGGAACGACCAAAAATTGAGAGCTGACGCTATGAATTTATAGTTTGTCATATTGAGGTTATTTTAAGTCCATTTGCATACCCCCCCCCCCCCCCCCCCCCCACCGAGCAGAGGATCGTTGACAAATTCAAAATGGCGCCCATGTAAGGGATTACGTCCAATTAATCGAGGCACTTTCTCGATGCATTCGAGATGGAACGAGAAATTTCTCGGCTGAAACCGGGAGGGCAGAACCGGGACCCCTGGCGACGTCTCCCGGTTTGCTCCTGGTTCTATCTCGATCGAAACGTCCCGGTTTTCGAGATCGGCACGAAATTCATTGGTAATCTCGAAGGGGGTCCCGGTTTGTATATGTTCGCGTTTGTTGCACTTCAATTGGTCGTTTCTTAACTTCTCAGGCGATCAGATTGTTGTGCAGGTATCATAGTTTGGGGGCGATCGTCGTATAAACATATGGCAGCCTAAATTACGATCCCGACAACTGATTTTTTTTTTTCATGTTATTGAATGTTTAATCGATATATCCATTATATTATGTTTCCTGAACCCAATTAAAAGAAAACGTTTCATTTATCTATGTAAATTAGGAATATAAAATTGAATGATTTTCACACATTGATTATATATCTGATTATTATCCGACGCGGTTTAAATGACACATCAACTGGATATAATCTGAATAATAATGATAGTGAAGCATGCGATAATTATTGTTCCATAATAATGTTTTGAACATGGATCGTTTCAACCGAAAAATGAAGTGTGACCGGTGTTTTAGCCTCAGCGAGTAATTCGTTTCATAATTTTGTATTATTCATTGCAGATTCCACTTTACTGAGAATTACTGTCTTGAGATATAGTTCGAGTAAGGCGATTGTACAGTTATATCAACAAAGTTTATTTCTGATATTAGCTTGCCTGGCAGCGGTTAATAATGGCAATAATGACAATCGGAACTAGAGGTGTTGATAATTCACACCACAGTCGGTCCGCGGAAACCGTCGGCTTATAACAACAGCGAATATAGAGAGGGGTTAATTACTTTGAAAGAAAAACTAGGAAAAATACTTTTGGCGGGGATTAATAAGATATTTCCGTTCTATTAATTATTGCTAGTTTCATGTGTCTAGCAAATTAACTAATTAATGAAAGTAATTAGCGCCCAATTAGGCTCTAAATCAACGTTCATGTACATTTTACAACAACAATACCAAGTGTTGTCAGTGTGAAAAGCTTATATGGAATGCTCAAACACTTCGATCGCGCGTTTGTTCATATTATCCGGTGTCCAATGCATTACCAGCCGCTCCTGTGGTCTTTAAAGCTGCTGTATTTCTGAAAACCGTCACGATCCTATCAAATAAGTAATATCAACACAAATCTCCCGTTCTGAACTTCAGAATAAAAAACATGAAATTTTATTCCAGACTTGTAGAAATTATTTCAATTCGCAGTACCTGGACATATCTCATAAAGTGATTTGAATTCTAAAACAGGTTCGAAATAATTTACACTGAATAATATTGAGTCAAATTATGTAATTCAATTTGTGATGTTTTATTCCTTTCCATGCGTAAAAATTGCGCTGTCAGAGCAAGTATGCGACTACAGATCTCTAGACGAAATAACAAAATAATGTTAAAAGAATCATGTTTACTTTACTTCATTATCCATGGCTTGATGCATATGTGCTCGCCGAGATTAGTCTCAGTGCCACAGAGAAGTAAATATAGAGCGAGCATACGCCTTCCGAATGGTTCAAACCTTCATTTGAAGGCATCTCGATTCCATTCTCGAAGCAAGTCGATTTATTTCGAGGGGGTTCAAGCTGGACTTTTACTTGGAGAGAAAACCGGGAGCAAACCGGGACGACAATCGATAGAGATAAACCGGGACCCTTCGAGACGAGATATTTATCGGTTTTACTCGTTTATCGAGAAACCGTCTCGATCGATTGGACGTGACCCCTAAGGTATCACAAAAGTGATGTTTTCTTCATTTTTTCTACTTCTGCTTTTCTGTGAGGAAAAGTGGACAGAAACTATTTTATTTCACATCAGATTAATATTTACTAATTTATCGTGCGGTTTTGCTGAGAAATGACATAAATAATAAACTCGAAAAATCTGACTGAGAAATCGACCAAAAAATGCATTTTTGAAAATGAGGTCACTGTGACTTCATCAAAGCGACCATCTCGCACCTTTTTACAATTTTTGGGAGAGCTTGACACACGGAAAAAGTGTTGCAAGTTTCAACCACCTAGCTTTAGTGGTAAAAAAACAATTAGGGGGCCGGAATGCTCCCCCGCCCCCTCCCTCAGGCCTGAACAGGTCCCATAAAGCCCATGCCAGGTAGAGTTAATTACTGTGAGACAGCTATTTTGTGTAATAACAAGCTTAGTTTTGGCAAGAATCATGAGAGGATGTGTGTTTGTATATATTGAAGCAAATTCTAGATTTCACAATATAACTCAGAAATTCTTTATGGGAGAGAGCAAGTTACTGAATGAGGTATCTGGCGTGTCTGAAGATAGCCTTCGAAGATAACGTGATGGAGTAAACAAATCTATGAACGAGAGATCCTGAAGGATCCGATAATTGTAAGCGAATGACAAGAAGATCTTTTTGTCCATTGTTACTAAGAACAAATGATTGATTTGTAATTTTGTTTACAGAATTTCGCATCTGAGCGAAAAAGATCGAAAAAGGGACACTGGAAAACACCAAGATATCACCTTTCTAAGTTTCAGGAGTTTCAAGATTTCTAGAAACTGTACTTATGTCGGTTGGTATAGTACAAGAGAAAAGAGCAAATTTAGTCTGAAAGTGAATGTCCGGAGGATCCCCCGTCTTCGTTTTGTAGTATTTTTTTGCACGTGCCATCATTAGGTACTGGAAGCGAAGACAAATCTCTTTGACACTTTAGCATGAGCTATGAAATATACTTAAGATTTTATAATTAGGAAAGAATGCTAATTCTTTTCTTTTTACTGGGTTAGCTTGAGATATATCTGTTAAGATACCATGCCCGAAAATAGTAAGATGCTACAATACTTAATACTGAAGGGATACGCGCAGCAATGTTGAAACTTTGAAAGTGTCTGAATTCTGATTATCTCCCTTGGATCGAAACACGCAGTAGTCTACAGTTGTCGAGTTGTGACGTTGTGTCACAAGAGTGACGTCTCTTCATGTAGCCGACCTGTCGGCAGACGAAACGGTGGGGCAGTTCACTTGCAACTGCATGGACTAAAGAAAACTGGTTTAAAATTTGAAGAAATACATTTTAATTCCGAATTATTGGAACTCCTTGATAAGGAAGGTGAAGGTATGGATATTCTCTATAGTCAATATATAGAATATGCCCCGCCGTTTGATCCGTCGGCTATTGTGATGCAACGTCACAACTCGAGAATATCATATTAATTTGAAGCGTAACTTGGATTTTCGAATCGGATCAAATCAGGTATCTTGCACAACTAGGCCCCATGTGGGACCTGCGTACCAAATTTCAGAAAGGTCCATGAAATAGTTCCTGAGACTTCACGATAACAATGTTTCAAGGGGAAATTCAAGTTGGCCACCTGGCGGCCATTTTGGATTTTCGAATCGGACCAAAAAAGGTATCATGCACAACTGGACCCTAAGGGGAACCTGTGTACCAAATTTGAGAAAGATCCATGCAGTACTTCCTGAGAAATCACGATGACAAACTTGCTTGAGGAAATCAAGGATGGCCGCGTGGTGGCCATAGTGGATTTTCGAATCGGACCAGAAAAGGTGTCTTGCACAACTAGACCACAAGGGGAAACTTGCGTTCCAAATTTGACAAAGATCCATGAAGTAGTTCCTGAGAAATCGCAATAACAAAGTTTCATGGGGAAATCCAAGATGGCCGCCTGATGGACATATTGGATTTTGGAATCGGACCAGAAAAGATATTTTGCACAACTGGACCACAAGGGAAACCTGTGTACCAAATTTGAGAAAGATCCATGTAATACTTCCTGAGAAATCATGATAGCAAAGTTTCATGGGGAAATCTAAGATGACCGTCTGGTGGCCATATTGGATTTCGATTCGGACGGGAAAAGGTATGTTGCACAAGTTGACCCTAAGGGGAACCTGTTTACCAAATTAGAGAAAGATCCGTGCAGTACTTCCTGAGAAATGACGATAACAAATCTCATGGGAAAATCCAAGATGGCTGCCTGGTGGCCATATTGAACTTCCGAATCAGACCAGAAAAGGTATCTCGCACAACTAGACCCCAAGGGGAACCTGTGTGCCAAATTTGAGAAAGATCCATGCAGTAGTTTCGAAGAAATCGCGATAACAAAGTGTCCTGGGGAAATCCAAGATGGCCGCCTCATGGCCATGTTGGATTTCCGAATCAGACCAGAAAAGGAATCTTGCACAACTAGATCCCAAGGAGAACCTAGCTGTGTACCAAACTTGAGAAAGATCCATGTAGTAATTCCTGAAAAATTCAGATAACAATGTTTCATGGGGAAATCTAAGATGGCCGCCTGGTGGCCATATTGGATTTCCGAATCGGACCAGAAAAGGTATCCTGCACAACTAGATCCCAAGGGAAACCTGTGTACCAAATTTGAGAAAGATCCATGCAGTACTTCCTGAGAAATCACGATAACAAAGTTTCATGGGGAAATCTAAGATGGCCGCATGGTGGTCATATTGGATTTTCGTATCGGACCGAAAAAGATATTTTGCACAACTAGACCCAAGGGGAACCTGTGTTCCAAATTTGAGAAAGATCCACGCAGCAGTTCCTGAGAAATCGCGATAACAAGAATTGTTTACGGACGGACTGACGACGGACGACGGACGAAAAGCGATTTGAACAGCCCACCATCCGGTGATGGTGGGCTAAAAATGGGACCCACCATATTGACTGTATCTTGCCAACAACAAGGTTGTTGCTGTTTTATCAAACTTCTATCCGCCTTGTTCGATCCTACATGTAGCAACATTAGTTTGAAACAAATACTGTGCTGAATATAACACAACTCAGAAAGTCGATGGATGTGGATACTTTGTTGTTTATTGTTTATTTCACTTCTTTTACTACAGTCATACATGTACAATTACAGTGACGATAACAAATATCAGCAACAATATACATAGCATAACATACTTTCTAACATAAGTGAGTAAAATTGTACAACTGACTCACGAAAATAGGTTATACATTACAACAGTGTACAGCAAACGCGAATACTTCAAATCTGAGATTATTGGTAAATGTACATACCCTAAGGTATATAGAGGTGTATTTGTTCTCTGTTCCATTTGTTTATGAATAAACAAATCACCAATAATCAACACATAACTCCATATTTGGTAATACTGCTGGGACCGTACGCTGAATAAACCGTGGTACAGAATGTACACTATTTACGCTCAAAGTTCTCAAAGCCGAATCCGTCTTTGTCACTTTTTCACCCTTCCATCACCACCCCACTCTCTCTCTCTCTCTTCTCCCCTGCCATGTTCTCTCTCACCTCTGCCAACTGAAGGACTGACCATGTCTTCACATTTCCGGAATTCATTCGACTCTGCCGTCAACATTTTACCAGTATTCATTCAGCTTCGCATCCATACGACCACCCAACCCATTTTGTTCTCCAATCGTATTAATATCCAGTATTCTCCGGCTCTGTAGCCAACATTTAACCAGTATTTCTGCAGCTCTGCAGCCATATTAGTATTCATATACATTATCTCTCAAATTATATTAATATCCAGTATTCTCCGGCTCTGCAGCCAACATTTAACCAGTATTCATCTGGCTCTGCAGCTGTCGTGACGACCTTGTCACGAGTATGTGTCATGGAAGACGACGTGAATTTAATAGGACAAGTGACCAGGTTTGACGCTTTTCGTTTCTCCTTGACAAGACTGGTCTTAAACGCAGGACATTGTACTCATTAGCATGAATTGAACTGTTCGTGGTGGAATATGAATGCATCTGTCGCTTGGTGTGATTCCATTTCGACTAGCCGTGCCTCTCGGCTCATATAAGATGAATGACAGCGTTGATCGGGGGCTTTTTTGGATTAACCACAGTACTGGACAGACGTGTGGTGTACCTGTTGAGTGACAGAACACGCTAACTGGAGTGAACTTTACCTGTGTGTGGATTTTTACTCTTATATCAGTCGTATGCGGAAAGACTATCTATGCTGTTTCACATCTGTGATGTCTGGATGTGACCCTTTGTGGTATTGGACTTGACTGCCGTATACAACAACAACCCGGAGTTGTGCGAGTTATTCTCTGGACAACAGGTAAATGATTTATCTCGCATATACCATTATATCGTGTGTGTGCCGATCGATTGGATTACTGACTGTTCCAATACGATTACTGATTACTGTGGCAGCTGGTTTACTGACTGTTCCAACACGACTACTGATTACTGTGGTAGCTGAATTACTGATTCTGTTCCAATACGATTACTGATTACTGTGGCAGATGGATTACTGACTCTGTTCCAATACGATTACTGATTACTGTGGTAGCTGAATTACTGATTCTGTTCCAATACGATTACTGATTACTGTGGCAGATGGATTACTGACTCTGTTCCAATACGATTACTGACTACCGTGGCAGATGGATTACTGACTCTGTTGCAGTATGATTACTGATTATTGTGGCGCTGGATTACTGACTCTTGTGTTAGATCGATTACGGATTACCAAGTGTGTCGCGAAAGGATTACGGATTATCACGTGTGTCGCAGATCAATTACTGATTGTGTATGTCGCGCGCTGGATTACTGACTGTTGCAGATCGTTTACTGTGTATTGTGTATGTCGCGCGCTGGATTACTGACTGTTGCAGATCGTTTACTGTGTATTGTGAATGTCGCGCGCTGGATTACTGACTGTTGCAGATCATTTACTATGTATTGTGTATGTCGCGCGCTGGATTACTGACTGTTGCAGATCGTTTATTGATTAGTGTGTATGTCGCGCGCTGGATTACTGACTGTTGCAGATCGTTAACTGTGTATTGTGTATGTCGCGCGCTGGATAACTGACTCTGGTGTTATATCAATTGCAGATTACCGCGTGTGTCACAGATCGAATAGTGATTACCGTGTGCATCGCCTAGTGGATAACTGATGACTGTGTGTATGTCGCATTCGCGTATGTAGAACTTGTTGGTCGCAGTGTGATCAACTACTGTGAACAATCTATTTCGATTTAATTTCTCCCTGAGATCAGAGGACAGTACCGTGGACATAGTTAAATCGCTATACATCTGGTACCATATTTTTTTTGTTTCACACGAACATTTGCGCGTACCATGCTTTATGTTATTTCGTTGACGGTGGCCATTAAATGTTGAACAATTGCACTACCCTTACTTTCGTTTCACTTTTTGTCATGTAGCTGCTTCGAACTTTGGAAACGTGGCTACAGCAGCCATATTAGTATTCATGTACATTATCTCTCAGATCATATTAATATCCAGTATTCTTCGGCTCTGCAGCCAACATTTAACCAGTATTCGTCCGGCTCTGCAGCCATATTAGTATTCATTTACATTATCTCTCAGATCATATTAATATCCAGTATTCTTCGGCTCTGCAACCAACATTTAACCAGTATTCGTCCGGCTCTGCAGCCATATTAGTATTCATATACATTATCTCTCAGATCATATTCAGTATTCTCCGACCCAATTAGTAGCCAGTAATATCCGTAACCAGTATTATACTGTATAATATTAGTAGCCATTACCATCATTTATAGCTTCAAAACTGCCACTTGCAATCTGAGTAACAGAATAATGATAAAAAAGGAAATTCCGAAGCCAACCAGACAAATGCGAAACGAAAGTGAAAATGATACCATACTAGGAGCGGACCAAACCGATGCAAAAACAAAAGTCAAAAATGACAACACACCAGGAAATTCTGGAGCCGACCAGACCGATGGAAAACAGACATCAGAACAACGCCTTTTGAATAAAAATCAGAAAATCGAAAAGACGTAACTCAGTCTAATGCTTCGTATTACTTTGATCAATTTCGTTTATTTGATACATTACCGTACGTGTTGTCGGAGGAGGTAAGGTATACTTTAGCTATAGCAGAACTCGGACCAGCACCGCAAGCATGCGGCCCGCGCCACTGAACTTCATTACGTCACCCACTGTCACCCAGACAATCTCCCAGCCATCTTGACTAACAACAGACGACGCTATCATATGTTACCAAGGCTTCCACAAAAGCCACCAAGGCTGAACATAAGAAGAAAAACTTCCCCACTGTACTCTCTAGTACTCTGTTCGCGAATATTAACTCTATCAGATGAAAATTCACGTATGAAGTCACCATCGGATCAAGAGAGCTCCCGCTCCATAAATCCTATAACGCGGAACAGAGCGACAATACAACAATTTTCAAAATAAAAGAAACCTTTTTAGGACATTTTCCCTCAGAATATATGTTCAATATATGCGCATTTATTTAGGAGTTGAACTGCCTCAAAATTTCCCATACCAACGCAGAATTGATACATATACCAACCAGCACATATTAATGTGTGTGAGTTTTGTAAGACAGATCGTAAAAAGAATGAATGATTCTATTAAGACCACCAGCCGGAAGACAAAAGCACAATGAACACAAACCCAAGCCCAGAGGTTTTGTCAGTTATATTGATTTAACATGTTAAAGACAATTGGTCTGAAACAATGCAAATGCTCAGCTCACCTGTTAGCTGTATGTCTTATGGGAAACTCAAATTCTAACACCCCACGTACCATATGCCGGTAACTCTCCCTGCCCTTTAAAGATCCCGTCTAATATGAAACTTACATGTTCCTATTCTTTTCCATTAAGCTACATTCTAATACTCGTTTCGTAATAATGTTTGCTTAACCATGCACATATTCACATTAAGCGTTCGTCAGAACCTGATCCGAAAACCCCGCTCGTTCAAAAACTCGTTTATACAATACTCAGTTGCTCAATTATATACAACAAAACAAAGCAATACTTATCTTCGAGATTCTTATCTCTTTTCCTGCAAGTGCTACTGTATTCTGTGTTAATACTCATCAGTGCGCTTCTTGGAAGGCGTGTTCACCTGAACCTGGTCTTGAAATAGCAAGTCTGGGTAGGAAAATCCTCAAGACGAAAGGCATGCGCCGATGTATCTTGTATTTGACCGCACCCAGGGTTAAGTTCCGGACACCAGGAAGAGTTTAAACACCCGATCGTTGAAGGTATTGAATGCTCCGAGAAAAGGGGCTCTTTTGGCTTTTCGAGTGTAGTTAACAGACTTTCACGAACTTGAAAAACCTCTCCGTTCTCGAACGAGCACATGTATGATTAATCCAGTCCATTCTCTATAGCCGAGATATGCTGTAACTGGTTCTTGTTTCCAGCTCTTTTTCAAATATATTGCTTGACTTTCTTTTTCAAACTTCCGGTATTAAATTCTGTTGAAAAACCGGTGAGACTTAGCTGGAGGTTCTGTCTCAGTTCAGAAACTGGCTGCCAAAATCATTCTCCAGGTTCTTGATCTGTTGTATAACGTTGCTCAAAGTCGTAGAAATATCAGCCACAGTTGTAATATCCATTGTGGTTTTGTAGGAGAAAATTTTTTACCAGCACGGTCCCAGTCAGTCGTGCTGAATGGAAACTTCAATCAATCAATTTTTAATTTGGGTGGCTCTTTCAATTTAATAAAATTATGCGCGCCAGGTCGTTGCATTGAATTTACCTTGAATTTACCTTGAATCTTCTGGGGTAGGAAGCCTAAATAAGGCTTTTAAAAACCCCTAACTGTGCGGAGGTGGTGGCCTATATACGATTTAAAAGTGTTGATAGTCGTGGCTCTAATAGCTCGCTCCGGTAAACTGTTCCATATGTCCACAACACGCTGGCTGAAGAAATATTTTCTGGTGTCCAACCGAGATCTGCACTTAAACAATTTCAAACTGTGACCTCGAGTTGCAGATGTAGATAATTCGAAGAATGTTGCAATGTCCACACGAGTAAATCCCTTAAACATCTTGAATACTTCCAAAAGGTCAGCTCGACTTCGACGTGTTTCCAGCGATGTCAGACGCAGAGCAAGCAGACGATCTTCGTAACTCAATAGCCGTAGTCCCGGAACCATTCTTGTAAACCGATGTTGCACTTTCTCAAGCAAGACAATATCACCTTTTAGGTGCGGAGACCAAGCAGGAGAAGCATAATCTAAATGTGGGCGTACTAGGGACTTGTATAGGGGTAACAAAATTTCCTTGGACTTGCAGGTAAATGATCTATTGATCATTCCAAGAACACGATTCGCCTTTTTCACTTTTTCAGCTATGTGAGCTTTAGGTTTGAGCGACTTATGGATCATGACCCCCAAATCTCTCTCCAAGTCCACAGTCTCCAAGTTAGTACTGTTCATGGTGTATGAATGATTTGGATTGTTGAACCCCACGTGCATTACTTTGCATTTACCTACGTTAAATAACATTAGCCACTCGTTGGACCAACCCACTAATGTTTCCAGGTCATTTTGTAGCCTCTCGGCATCTTCTTGGGTTCCAACTTTATTTAACAGTTTGGTGTCATCCGCAAATTTGAGAACTTTACTGTGTACATCCTCGTCAATATCGTTGATATATATCAAGAACAATGTGGGCCCCAACACAGACCCCTGAGGAACTCCACTCAAAACATTACTCCAGCTTGATGCATTTCCGTTCAGTATGACACGCTGCTCTCTATTTTTTAGCCAGTCCTGTATCCATTTTGATACCTTACCGCTGATACCATGAGCTTCCAGCTTCTTAATCAACCTGTCATGTGGTACCTTGTCAAATGCCTTGGCGAAGTCCAAATACACAATATCCACTGGATGGCCTTCGTCAACCGCTTCTGTCACATATTCTAGAAAAGACAACAAGTTACTCAGACAAGATTTACCACTTGTGAAGCCATGTTGTTACAATGTCAAATTTGTCCAAATGTCCGATAATAGCATCTCTGATGACCTTCTCAAATAATTTGCACACTTGTGACGTTAGGCTAACTGGGCGGTAATTTTCACATGCACTTTTCCGTCCCTTTTTGAATAGCGGTGTGACATTTCCTCGCCTCCAATCCAAGGGAACACACTCTTCGTCGACAGACTTCCTAAAAATTTCACACAACGGATCCACTATCTCATTCCGTATTTCTCTAAGGTATCGGGGCAAGAATTTATCAACACCAGCAGCCTTATCCGGCCTCCGCTTTTCAAGCATGCTCAACACATTGAGTTTGATGTACAACATAAATATTGATTTAAAATATCCAACTATACGGATTTGTAATGGATTAAAAAACATGTAGAAAAAACAAACTCCAAAGGCGTTATTTAATGTCATGGTGAGGTTAGAGACATAAAAGGAAGGGAGCATATGTACGGACCAACACACTTAATTTAATAGTAATAAAATCCTAACGGCCCTACCTATAAAAAATATAAAACTGAATTAAAAAGCCCAATATAGCACATGCATATTTTGTTTAAACAAAAATTAAACTCATCATATAGATTTAGATTTGACGATGTGGTGAATAAAAATGAGATTTGATGTAATATCTATACTCATCCTGATGAACACCGTGAATGAGGACCTCCTATGGTATCCTCAGACACCAATGTCCAACCAGAACAAGCAAAGACATTATTTAAAACAAAACTCTTT
Organism: Hanleya hanleyi; assembly: GCA_036873755.1. NCBI lineage: Eukaryota > Metazoa > Mollusca > Polyplacophora > Lepidopleurida > Hanleyidae > Hanleya > Hanleya hanleyi. The sequence goes on from JAVTVY010025395.1 coordinate 75,504, forward strand.
ACCAGAGCACAAATATTGGTATAATTTCTTAACCACAGGTAAGAAAATATATATTAAACAGAGTGGTGAATAAAAACGAGATTTGATGTAATATCTATACTCATCCTGATGAACACCGTGAATGATGACCTCGTGGTATCATCAGACACCAATGTCCAACCAGAACAAGCAAAGACATTATTTAAAACCAAATTCTTTACCAGAGCAGAAATATTGGTATAATTTCTTAACCACAGGTAAGAAAATATATATTAAACTATTCTAGAATTTTATTATTCATCAACTTGTAATATGCATGTACTATTAATTAACCAATATAACTATTATAAATAATTCCACAGGGTGGAAGGGGAGGTAACAATTGTACACTCCCCTAGACTAGATGTGAAATGTAGAACAGAATAATAAAATCAATATAAATTAAAATCTGCGTGTGCGCAGCATAAACCTATAAATAGCCATAAAAACGTTATCACGGTTTTTTCTAGGCTTTGAGATGGACTCCATGGTATGATTGAAAACACCAGCACATATAAGTTCATTAAAAAAGTTGAGTCTCTGATTATTAAATCGTGTACACGATAATAAATAGTGACTGATGCTTTCTTCTACATCACACGCATCACACACTCCAGTGGGATGTAAATTACATCTATAAAGATATGAATTCAAGGGAATATGCCCGACAAGAAGTCTAAAAACAAGTACTTCAGCGTGGCGATTTGGTAATTTCAAAGAGGCGTCTGTAACTGAAGGCTGAAATTGATAGTAAAAACGCCCCTTCTCGGAATTATCCCAGCATTCCTGCCATTTAGAATTAAAATAGGGATATAAACAAGCCATGGCTTCATTAATTGTTAATCCCATATGTATATTAGTATCTGGAAGTGCGGATGCGTGCTTAGCAAGAGAGTCCGCAAGCTCATTCCCATATATACCAGAATGGCCCGGGACCCAGTCGAAATAAATTATTATATTTTCATAACTCATCGTAGTGACTAAATATAATATTTCATATAAAATACTTGAAGACCGGCTCCAAGAGAAGTTAAGCATTGCTTGTAGAGAGCTAAGAGAGTCTGTAAAAATTACAGCTCTAGATATACTAGTATCTCTAATAAAATTGAGTACCATTAAAATAGCTGTCAGCTCAGCTGTATAAACACTCACATGAGCATTAATTCTAAAGGATTTAGAATATTTTAATTCAGGTATGCAAAATGCAGCACCCACCCTGTCGTTTTCTGGACACTTGGAAGCATCTGTAAACACTTGCATGTATGGAAACTTCATTACAACTCCTTAGTTTAATACATATCCCAGGGCGGGAAACACCGCCCTGTGTGATCAAGCTCAATTGTTAAACAAATCAATTGATTACATAAACACATTACACCAACCAGAGAAAGCAATTTCTCTCTAATTCATGCTTCAACCGAGAGAAATAACATTTTCCAGAACCCGATGCGAATATATCCAGGTTGGCTCTTGATATAAATTTAACGCCTGAACAATACAAACTTACTTTCTAATTATATGACTGTAGATTTGATCAACAGATTGATATTGTGTTTAGTTGGTTGCCTAGTCACGTTGGCATTAAAGGTAACACTGAGGCTGATAGGATGGCTAAGGCAGCCCTAGATGATGAGATTGATCCTGTTGGAATCACATATAGCGATTTCAGACCCGCTATCTGTACTTATGTGAGAAAACTGTTTCAATCTTTATAGGATGCTGTGAATAATAAAAAACTTCAAGAGTTAAAAAAAAACTGTAGGCTATACTCATCTGAACAACCAGAAACGTTTTGATGAAGCCATGATCAGGCGATGTAGAATCGGCCATACACGATTGACTCGCGAACATTTACTAAAAAAAGAACCAGTCCCAAGGTGTATTCCATGCTACGAAGATCTCACAGCGAAACATATTCTTATCGACTGTATAGATTTTAAGATTGTAAGAGATTCTTTTTATCGAGCGACTACTTTGGAAGATCTGTTTACTCGGATGAGGGAGGACTGTGTATTGGGTTATTTGAGAGAAATCGGTTTGTTGTATAAGTTTTATGTGTGTATGTTTACTAAGTTATTGGCTGGAGTACTTAGAATTGAAATATTGCTCCCTCTTTCCTAGATTTCGGTGCGCGGGGGTATTAGTTTCTTAGCACGTAGATACATATTTGGTGCATAATGAGGTACGTTACTAACGAGATCTCAGTAATAGAAAGTGGTATTAGAACACCAGTGTAGAAGTAAGAGATCATCATATTTCCATCTAATTTAAACTTTGAGCATATATCATTGTAAATCATTTTACTGCGGTCGTATAGCATAAGAACCTCAGATTCATTCTGTGCGCATTCAATGCGTTCAGATAGTGTACTCTGGAGACCAACTAGTATAGCAGTACTCCAACTTCTCATAAGGGATATTGTATATAGCCTGATGACTTGATAGATTCCCGATATCTGTCATAGACGTGACGTGACGTGGTCTGCTCTGGGCTTCGCCTGTGGAATTTTGGGTAGTTGATTATCGTTTGTCCATATGCTCCAATGTGGAGCAATATCTGTAACTACCCATATCTGACACATTTTCGACTTAAGATCGTTCAAATATTCCTTAGGTTAATCATAATGGTCCTTTCTTCAAACAGTAGCATATTTTGATGCATATTCATATCAATTTATACTGGATTTCACTTATTAATTGATATTAACACTGATATAATATATTCAATGAGACTCTTGGAACTAAAACTACTGCACATTAAATTGGAAATACATGTATAACTGTCTTCAAGACTTTCGCTTTAACAATTGTCACTCATAAGGTGGGTCGTCGGGAACCAAACTGAGCATTTTGCGCAGGTTTTGGCGCAGTTTTGCCACCCTCTGCCGTGTGAATAAATATCGCCATTATCTCCCCTTGTCTGAAATCTTGCACCAGGGCACACTTGCATGGAAGTTCGTAACTTACGGTCACCTTTAGACTTACGACACAGTGACTTGAGTAGCAGGGGGTGTCTTCGTCGATGTTGTTGTTGTGATTATATATATATATATATATATATATATTTTTTTTTGCAAGAATATATTTATTTCCCACCTTTTCATACACCACAATGACAGTAGATGTCATAAAAATGCTTTATATACATGTACGCCCTAAATCGATCTACATACCCCTCCTCTACTAGATCTCCATCTCTAATAACAAGTGTGGTAACTTCTATGTTAAAGCCGTACCGTATACCGACTTTCGCCACGAATCCCGGTACACGGGTAATTCGGGTGTCTGCAGACAACCAACAGTAAATGGATGAGCAGGCGTGAACTACGGTGAAAACTCAACGGGCGTGGAGAATTCCATGAGGTAAGTTCTCCTGCATTCGAAGCTTTTCGGTCTCGATTTCAAAAGTCTTCGGAAGTCTTTTATCAGTTACTGGAAAACAGCCATATCGTGGAGAATGTATTGCCGGGGACCGTGTACCGGGATTCGTGGCGAATTCTTTAACATAGAAGTTACCACACTTGTTATTAGAGATGGAGATCTAGTAGAGGAGGGGTATGTAGATCGATTTAGGGCGTATATAAAGCATTTTTATGACATCTACTGTCATTGTGGTGTATGAAAAGGTTGGAAATAAATATATTCTTGCAAAAAAATATATATTTATAATCACAAGAACAACAACATCGACGAAGACACCCCCTGCTTCTCAAGTCACTGTGACTTACGACGAAGTTTACGATCAACCTTATGATGGGCTTACACGGCTTTCACGAACGTCATCGTAGTGGTCACCGTAAATCTCCACCTTACGTAGGCTACGAAATTCGTAATACGCGCCACAACAGACTGAACAACAACAACAGCATTAGTCCGACACGCAGCCCTTACATGATATTTTATAATACTGATTTCTATTGAATGTAGGGTCTGCCAGTTTAACCGGCAAAATCTTCTAGCTGTCGGACCGTCCCCGAACGTGGAGAATGTAGCGGTAGTGACTTTTCATTGGCTGAAGAATTTAAACATGGCGGAAAATTTGTCTTCTCGGTTCAGGAAAGCTGTGATAATGCTCGAATAAACTACCCACGGAAAGTTCAGCACGGATTCCAAGCCCGAGATTTAACTTAAAATGTGGGTTTCATTATTTTGAGTGGAGAAAATGGCGTATAAAATATCGATTTTTGACTGCCGGACATTTCGGTCCGGCAGCTAAGTCGATTTTGCCGGTTAAACGGGCAGACCCTACATTCAATAGAAATCAGTATTATAAAATATCTTGTAGGGGCTGCGTGTCGGACTACAACAGCATGTGCTCGTACCGAAGGCCGATGCTGCGGAGTGGTTGATGTCGGCCCTACCTAAGTTGGCTTCCCCCGATCAATATAACTTTGGTAATCGGTAAAAGCATTGAAGATGAAATGGTGTGCCTTTTATCTGGATCTACAGAGAAATTCATCACTGTTTAAATCTAGTAAATCTACCATCTCTGCAAACAGCGGGTTTCGACAACACATTTCTCGACTGTGCATGGACAGAGTACATCGATGCCTGTTTTTTATTAGCTCAAAGGATCTCGGAAAACGCAGTCATAGGTGAGTCAATTATATTATGATGAAGTATAAACCTGTCAGTGTTGAACCTGAAAGTGTTGGGCGGGGAGCGGGGTGATACTTAATACCATTCCTGCTGCAGCCTGCAGGCACATGTAGTAAGGGGGTTGTACAGGTTGGGGAAAATACCTTGATCGAGGTATTATACCTTCATTGGGGTATTATACCTCGATCGAGGTATAGACCTATTCCTCGATTGGGTATAGGGCTATGTCAACTTCAGTTTTTATATATCTATGGAAAATGTGGACATCCTCACACACCCCGGACTGCATGGATCTTTTAACAACATTTATGGCTTCATTGTTCCATGTTTTTCACATCAAGTTATTGCTTCGTTTTATGCGTTTTATGCGTTTTATTTAATCTAATTTACACATTGATCAGTCAATGCATCTACATTCATGCAACTTTGGGATGAAATTATCCCATCACATGCTATTTAGTTACATAATAAATATCACTGAATATGTCATTTGAAGCCATGTTTCATTTTTTAAATATTGAAGTGACTAATTTGAATGATTAGTCGCATGAACGAAGCAATAAGTTGCTTTGAAAATCATGGAACAATGAAGCCATATATGTTGTCGAAAGATCCAAGCAGTCCAGGGTATGTGTGGATGTCCACATTTTCCATAAATATATAATCAAAGTACTTAAAGTACTGATGTCGGGTTTACTTGCATCAGAAGGGGTTATTTGTCCCATATTTGTGATCATTTAAGGGAGAAAATCGTCCTCAAGCTGTTCGGTTTGTAGGGCCAAACTTTCACTTTTATCATACGGATATGAAATGGATCATTTTGTTCAGCCTACATGCTGAATTATAAGACACGAAATAATGAAGGGCTGCAGATGCACGAAAACGGATTTATGGCGCACCAAAGTTGGTACATTGGCTTATTTTTATGCACTATTAAAGCTTATTCGGTGCAGATTTTCTTTTGTTACAAAAATATGACACCTTTAACCAAAACCAATTTTAGCTATTTTAAACAACAAATAATTCTAAAATAGTCAGTCTAAATATGATTTTGGTTGAAGGTGTCATAAATTTGCAACAAGAGAAAATGTCGACTGCAAATGCACCGAAAAATGCTAAATAAGCCAATGCGGCAGGTCTGAACCACTGTTAAGTCTCGTCGTGTTTATCTATGGGTCTCGATTTATTCTTTATCTGATCGATTCTTTACACTATTAGATTATTATCACCAAGTATGTAGACTAAAAGAAATAGTCAATTTGGCGCTTTTCAGAGAAAAATTAGCCCCACCAGCTGTGTGTATCAAAAACGTGTTGAGGACAATTCCCTATCTAAAGTGAACACCACCTTGGCTCTGTGATCTTACAACAAAACTTCCATGGATTCCGTGCCGAATGACTACCCTTGCCGCCGTAACAAATATGATACCGGATAAAATAAATTGGAAAGGCAAATTCAATAGAAATTGGAAAGATAAAATTTACTGCGATAATGTCCCAATTATCACATTCAATGCACAAGCTACCGTGCATTGCAAATGTGTATATGAATGCTGTTAGGGGCATGAATGCTGTAAGGGGCATCAAATGAGAACAGTCTCCGGGCAGGAGATCAAAACTACACATGTGCAGAAGAAAAAAGAAAAACTGAAAGAGTGATACTAATGTAGGGTTTACCCTTGGTAAACCCGACAAAAACTGAAGTTGACAGAGCCCTATACCCCATTTGAGGTACAGGCCTATACCTCGATCAAGGTATAATACCCTGATCAAGGGATAATACCCCGATCAGGGTATTTTCCCTAACCTGTTGTACTGGTAACATGGTTTTAAATTTGTAACAGGATTGTTGTCATTTAATACAGACTTGTGAAATAGTTTTATAGAATAGGTTGGGGAAAATACCTTCTTTGGGGAATTATATATATCTCGATCGAGGTATAGGACAAATTCAATAAAGTATTAATTTCATGGAAAGCCAAGCCTGTTGGCCTAAATTATCACCTTATGCTGGAGTTGCTCTTATTCCAGTTTACAAGATACCATTGTTGTTGAATAGGAGACACTGGGTCATACACCTGGTAATGAATTACATGTAGAAGCCAACCCACTGAATAAGGGTCGCCCATTTCTCAAAGGGGCCCTTAGCGGCCGAGTTGTCTAAGGCGCTTCGCTGGGGGCCGTTAGCCTTGCACCGCTGAACAGGCATGGGTTCAAGTTCAGCTGGTCCATCCATGTTTGTCAGTTACGAAGAGAGGCGGTGGTTCTCTTCGGGTGCTCCGGCTTCCTCCATCAACCAAATTGACCGTCACCATATGAGTGAAACAAATTTTAGTGTGACATTAAGCCAAATTCCCGCCACAAACATTTCTCAATCTGGCACATATTTTCTCTAAATAATTGGGTCAAAGTATGTTCACTAAATTCTACCATAGAGCAATTATCAGATTATGCTCATGATAATAAATTTACATGGTCGCCATATGGTTCGCCAATCAGGGGACTTTCAAGTGTGATCGACATAGAACCATTTTGACCCACTCTCTCACATACAAGGTTGGTTCACCCATGATTAGTTTCGCATCACCATGTCTCGTTAAATTCACATGTCAGTGTGGTTCCAAACCATACCCGTATTGAAAAATTTGAGTAGTGACATTGCCCCAAATATCATTGAAGGGTGACCGGTTAATTATTCCAATTACATTCTAACAATAAACCTTAATTTTGTTTCTATTTTCAGAGCAAGCGAAATCATTGTTCTTTGTGAGAAGACATTGACATATAGCAACTTCTGACCGGCTGATGTTGGTTGCGAATTTCTTGAACTTGGATGTTGACCGATACTGATATTGTGAATTATAGAACATGAGTGCCCTGCATTATCCCATGGATGTGTGAAATGAGGACATGAAATGGTCACTCACCAGCTTGAAACGTGATGAGAATTACTATCAAAAACTTCAACTGTGGGCCAGTGACTTACTACATGGCATTTTATTACTCATTTTATTACTCATTTTCTTATGCAACAGTGAACCAATAATTAAATGATCTGCTAAAAGTAACAACAAATGAATAGATGACAAGGGAGACCATTTATTAGCTTGATGGAATGTCATATATTCCAACTTAAGCCGAGTTTATGTGGAGGAAAAGCTGGCTGGATGAACGCATGAAAGATCCTTACAGTCTAATTTCTTGGGTGAAATGACATGGGTTGGGTTGGGTTAAGTTGGGCTGGGTTGGGAGTGGGGTGGGGTCTCATCGCTGTATAGCTGAAAGATTGCTGAACGCAACATTAAACCTCAAGTGATTCTCTCTCTCTATCTGCGCTCTCCGGATATGGACATCTAATTCAAAACAACCAGCGGGGATGAAATTTACAACACATAATGGCTGACAAAATTATTTCAAATATGGAGTTTAGGTCATGGAAGCAATCCAAATAACTCCACAGATTTTCACCATTGCAGACCCACTCTCTGTCATGGTATGGCTTTCTCAGGTGAACAAGGAATATGGATTGTGATTATCATTTACTAGTGTGTTCCATTGTCAGATACACCCTCAGATTGATTTACTTAGAAAAACTTGGTGACAAGCTTGTATGTGAATGACTCTCAACATTGTCCATTACCAAACAGGGCAGACTCCTGATATCAGCTTCACACACAATGTTGTAGTGTGTGCTTTTGAAGTAGTGCTTATACTAAACTTATGCTTATACTATGATATCATGCTGGATGCATTTTCCATTGCGCTGGTCTACAGATGAACACTTTCTGTGTCAATCATAGTTAATGAAGACTGAATGTGGAAATCAGTCAGAAGGTGTTACACTGACATCAGAAGCTACAGCCAGCTAATATGGAATAGGGCAATTCCATGGTAACTTCTGTTACACTTTAGCCAGAACCTTTATGCTAACACCAGAATTTTAATACTATGAATTGCATCCAGATCCTTCCAATTTTTCAAGATACTAATATTAATTGGTAAGTTTGTTTTCTACACAAACACAACAGTATGTTATCAATAATATTGAATCAATCTTCTTGCGAAGTTCAGTAACTGACGTTACAGTAAACGGACATACCCTTGGAGGGTACATTGTTTCTCTGAAAAACCTTTGAATACTATTCAATTAATCTGGGAATTGAAAGTCTTTTCTTATAATAAAATGTCTGGACTGTGTATTGTCCCAATCATGAACAACTGATGCAACACCATTTTATTTCCACCTAGCTAAACATATAACTCATGTTACAGTAACTTAAACATGTTTCTCTCGTGTCAGAAAAATGTCTCAAACAACATGAACAATGTAATAAAAGAACTGAATAAAATCTCAAATTCATCAACATGATTACTGGTCAATTCCATCAGAAATTCAAAACATAAATAGTATTGTCTGACTGTAAACGTCATGAAGGCTACATGTATAATCGTATTAAAACTTCTGGGAACTGATGGTGGCCATGGCTATTTGTATACATCAGGTTGATTCAAGTTTCAAGATCATCTGCTCTTTGTTGTAGAATAACTCATCCTGCAGAAATGGCCATTATCAATGATTCCCAGCAGCAGTCTACATCAAGAAACACTTCATCTGTATCCATGCCAAGAGTGGTTACCACACTGAGGAAACGGACTCAGCCATACCAGTCACCAGTCTCCCAATAGCAGGGTTAGCAGTGATTTGGTGCTCTACAGCAGCAGTATCCCTTGACAGGATGAATGAGACCAGTACCCCATTTGTAATCTTAAGATGATGTACACTAGCTATTTTTTTTTTACACATTTCGATGATATTATTAGAGTCATGGCCCTTCATCTCACCAGTCAATACTTTTTTGTCCGGACCATATCTTGCTTACTATTTGATGAACATCTTCAAAACTTACATGGAAGATGCGTAGTACCACACAAATGTGCACAGTCAGATTTTCTTTACATGTTTCAATGAATTTCCACAGAGTTGTGTCCCTTTATCACATCAGTCAATAAGTTCTTGTTTGAACCAGATCTTGGTTGATATTTGACGGACAGCTTCGAAGCTTAAATGGAAGATGCCTGTAGGACTGTACAGATGTGAATGTCCGGTTATACACATTTCAATAAGCGGGTGGTTGGGTGGGTTCAGGTTCCTGTTGCTTCAATGCATTTTGCTGAGAAGCAACAGGAACTTGATAATGTGATATCTAGCACTGTAATATCACTTGTCTTTATTGCACCATGTAAGCGTCTTGTCTTCGTCTTGTGCGCTGTCTTCAGTGTTTTATAGGGTGGATGGAGGGTGTCTGGTTCCATGCTGCTTCAAAGATTTCTTCTTTGAAGTAGCAGGAACACAACTGGTCTGGGTGGTGCTTAGTTGGTTCGTCGTGATATAGCTGAAATATTGTTGAAAGCGACGTTAAATTCTATTCACTCACTCACTCATTTCAATAATTATTCATGAGTTGTGAGTAATTGCAAGAAAATCGAATCAACTAGGTTGCTCATGTTACAGGACCCCATTCTGGTAACTCATGTTACGATGTTCAGTAGCTTCATGAAAAAAAATTTATGCTTGGATGAAATGTTAATTTCAGTGCTATAATTTCTTTCAGTGTGTCTCAAAGGCAGAAAAAATGAACCGCGCAGACAAGAACTTCAATAATAATTTTCTATGAAAACTAAATACTGTCCCTTTTCGGTAACCCAGTTACAATAACTCAACACCAAAGATATGCTCCTTCAACCACTAGTTTTAGAATGACACTTCTCCAATAAAAAGTTTAAAACTATTTTGGTTCAGCTGGCTATAACTGGCCAGATGAATTCTAATCAACAGTGAAATATCAGTAATTTGTACATTTGAAGGGTTGAAAATTTTGGTAGTCATTAAAACTGCCAAATTTTTCAAAATCAATCAGTAAATGAGTTTATCAGCATTAAATTGTGAACCTAAAGGGACCTACCCAGAAAAATAAATGCATCATTTAACCCGCAGCTGAAATTTTATATCGAAAGTTTTGTCTGTGATATCGTGGAATTGCACAATATCTCAATAACAAAAAATCATAGCGAGTTGAAATGTTATGCATGTTGTTTTGATGCAGTAGTATGCAAAACTAATCTACATTAGCTCAGTAAATTGGAACCTGTTACGTTCTCGATATTTGCTCAGCAGTAAGAGAATAGATCAAGGACTGGTTGGTCCGGTGTTGGGTTACTGTGATGATATAATATCACGTCTGCCGTCAACAAGGAACTTCAGTGAGGAAAATGTTATAAAAGTGGCACTGGAACAGCTCTCTCACATGTGGTCACGATTGTGATTATGACTGAAATATTGCATATGCTACTCATTATGAAAGACCATTTGCCATTAACTTTATCCATTTTTGTATGGCCTATGTTACAAACAGTTCTTACCTTGAGACTGTTTGGCAAAATTCCATTCGCATTAAAAAAAACACGTCATTCTGACTCTACCTCACAAAAGCTTCACTTTGACATCTCCCACGACCCATTCAAACCAATAGTGGCCCATATCGGCCTCAAAATGTCTAGTTTTTGCATTAAAGCTTCCCTTCTATTACAAACCGCCATTATTCTCCTCTGGAGATCTCATTTGCAAAAGAACTAAAAGAGTTAACTCCCCTGATCCTGGGTTACCCAGGCAACGTGTTCCACGCATGCGCCCTTTGATCCCTGATTCTTCATATTTTCCTTTTGCAAGCCAGCGTAGCTGACGTGTTTGGAAGATCTCTGCTGTGATTTACAATCTAGCGTAGTAAAAGTATATTTATAGTAGGAAGGTTTGGTAAGCAGTATGTCTGATGTAGTCACTCCTTCGTCTCGACATTCTGATCGTTGTACTGTATATCAAACTTACAGGTCGCTTGCAGATCGTCACTCTGCGTGCCATCTTTGCCGACCGCAGATTTGCACACAAAGCAACTCGTGCAGTGAATGCGTGGACTGGGACGACGCAGTGTGGCATAGATATTCGACCTTCATGCAGTCTACGGCTATAGCAACATCTGTAAACGTTGACCGACTGAAAGGGAAAAGAAGAGCTGCAGCCCAGCGTTTCCTACAGGGAATTCAAGCCTCAAACTTGAATCCCAGTCATTTGGTTTTGACGACCTTACCGACGGTAGTAAGGACCCCCCCCCCGGCACAGTACAGGGATGTTTTGAACCTGGAGGATCATTCCGATTCGGATCTTACTCATAAGATGACGACCCATGTCAAGCTTTCTGATCCGGACCCTCTACATTTGGACACCTTCTCATCCCGGATCCGAACATCATCATCCCGAAGCCCGGACTCCCCGGTCGAACTTGAGATGGTATCAGCGCCGAAGTCGGACTCTACAATTAAAGTGAAGAAACCGGCCACGGTACAGCTCAAAGCCCGGGAGCCGGAACATCAACTTCCCGGAAAATCGAGCCGGAATGCAGACCGGGACCCGGATATCCGAGAACATTCCCGTAAACCGGACACTCGAACTACGGAAGACCGGAACGACCATACAAGGCACACAACCCGGAGTTCCGATCATCATCATTCAAGGGATAAAGATCGCCTTCCCCGTCCCGGACGTCGCTCTCGTAGCCCGGATCGTCGGCGAGTCGAAAATATGGATCGTGAGAGGAACCGGAATCCGGTCTCGGATTTTCGACATTATCAGCGCCATTCTCGGATAGAAGATCGAGATCGAGAGACGACCAGACATAAAAGCCGGGAACCCCGGGAGAAATTTATTCGGACGAGTCCCCGTTATCAACCACGTTACCGTAGTCCACCCAGATATCGGCGACAGAGTCCCTTATGGCCAGGGTTTGGAAATCGAAACTTATCTTTTCTGGGTCCACGTGAACCTCGCCGTAGATCACGCTCTCCCAGACGGCACCAGCCAACAGAGATGAGTGGACATCAGGCACAAGTTGTAAAATCTACACAAGAAGAAATTTCCAAAAACCGGACTACCTCCCCGAAACGGAAACGGACTTTACGGGAATCTGACGCAATCCACTCCAGTTTAGCTGTTCTTTCATCACCACAGAAGCGTAAAGAGAGAACACGCACAGACACGTTGCCGACAACCACGCCGTTGCCCCAGACGCAAATTTCTGATAAATCTTCGGAGAGTGAGAGAAGTCAGAGATCTCGATCAACTTCAACTTCCCCACCACCGAAACGAAGACGGAGTCGTTCTCCTTCGGCAGACATGTCCGTATCACCACCACCGGAGTCGGACTCTGATTCCGACAAGAAAGAAGCTATTCCATTCAAGACCAAGATGGCGGCGATTTATAAGCTCAAACCTAACATCGCCCGACCTTCTGAAGATGAGAAGTCCCAAGCTCAAAAGGAGAAGCGTTTAACGGCAGCCTCTAGTTCTGCTGAGGGTCTACCCCCTGTAGACCAGGCGACCCGACAACCTTTCCCCCATCTCCGGAGTGGGAAAGATTATTGGACCAGTACGAGGACAATAAGTTAACTTCCAATGCTGTATACCCTAAACGTCCGGGAGTCTTCAAGCCGTATATACTTCATAACAGGTTACTACCGGATAAGCCAGCACGTGTAGATGGTGACATCAGCACTATTTCTTTGACACCGAAGCCGTCCATCATCGACCTCCCCGTCTTACAGGCATTACAGGTTGAGGAGATGATGCTAAATCAACACCGGATAACCTCTTACACCGACTATTTCATCGCTGGAATGAAAAATCTCATTAAGGAAATTGGCGAACGCCCTCAACAGAAGGAAGCCGTTCCCATCATGACGAATGAGGTCGATTTTTTATGGGGATTCCTCGACTCCTTAGACAGAGCCAACGCCGACATCATGCAGACTGCCGCGTTCTCCTTTTCTACAGTACTTCAAGCAAGAAGAGCGGCTCATTTAAACAACTGAATTACAACACATATAAGGGAAGTGGGAAGAGGTGACGACATACTGACTGCGTCATATGACTTCACAGAATAGTCTTCTGGTAAACCTATTCTAAAGCACATACCAAGAATCTAACGATTCGTGATATGTGTTGTATCTCAGCTACGCTTTTATTGCACCTGTTCATGTGGCAACATGGATGATATGACCACACGGCCCCTAGCACCGGCATAAGCGGTATTAGATACAAATCTAGAGAGCTATGATGGAAATGCTCTGACAACTCCAATTCTGGTAATTGGTGAGCTGTTTCGCAGTGACAACTCGTACATTGGCGATTGGTGAGCTGTATCGTCGTGAGATGTAAATGACGGCAATTAACACAAAAGACTAGTCTGTAAGGCCCGAGACAGACGTTACACCGCATGCTAAGACGACATTATTACAGCAACCCTTCGCTTCACATATGTTGTTTAACGATGCCATCCAGACTGTCAGATCAGAGGTTCAAGATGAGAGATCTTCCCGACTCATTGACGTTTTAGCGAAACAGCGCCCCACTCTGGACAAGTTCAGCAGACCGAAGGGTCAAAGGAAGACATCAGGACAGACCTTTACCAAGACCACCAAGAGCGACCAGCCCAAACGGGGCAGCTTTCGAGGTAAAGACAAACGACGTGGTGGACCTCAGTTCCAACCCCCAGCCCCTAGGGGACGGGACTCCGGACACCGTAACTAATCAACTGACAGCTCCATCCAATCTCATCATTCCTCCATTTCATCAATTTCAGCATCCGATCGTCGGAGGACGTCTGCAGACGTTTTGGCAGAATTGGGAGCCCATTACCAACGACAGGTGAGCCATAAGAACCTTAAGGGACGGATTTCATCTCACATTCCTGAAGTTCCCACGTCTCATCAGGTATCCACAGCCCTAGAAATTCCCGATTCGACCAGAACATCTGCAGACCTTAATCTCTTCAGTTCAGATGTTAATCAAGAAACAAGCCATACGAGAGCTCAGCCAAGACGAAGACACTCCCGGGTTTTACAGTCCAGTGTTCCTCGTCCCAAAGAAGGGCGCCGATCAACTGCGCATGATCTTAGATTTCCGAGGTCTAAACAAAGACCGTCTAGCGACGCCTCCAAGGTTCAAGATGCCGTCCATTCCTTCCTTGCGGTCCCGACTCCCACTGAAGACTTGGATGGTATCCATCGACCTTCAAGACGCCTATCTTCATATTCCCATTTACTCACTTCATCGACTTTATCTTCGTTTCGCCGTTGCCGGAAGGAGGTTCGAGTGGCAGGTTCTTCCTTTCGGCATGTCCATCGCCCCGTAGTGTTTCACCCGCATTACTCAGCCCAGCGTTTCATTTCTTCACCTACGGGGCATCAACATCGAGATTTACATAGACGACATCCTGCTGTGGTCCGTGGACGAGAATCTTCTCAGAGCCCAAAAAGATTTCGTCCTTCAGGTCCTACGTCAGATTGGTTTCATCCCTCACCCGGAAAAATCAGAACTATAACCGGCTCAACAGAGGCATTACATAGGAGCATTCATCGATTCTCAGAGGGGCATAATCCTACCGCCGGAAGATCGATGGAACAAAATCCAACAAATATAACAAGACAATTCTTATCGTCACAATACCAACCATTGCAGCGGTGGCAGGTACTACTAGGATGGCTAACTTCAACACAGGATTTGACACCGTGGGGCCGACTACAGGTACGACATCTACAATTCCATGTTCAACCGTTCCTACGAATGGAAACAGACAACCCGATGGTGCCAGTACCACAAAATCTCCATGCACATCTCAGATGGTGGCAGCATCAACTCAATGTGATGATTGGGGTACCATTTCGTCCGCCTCATCCAGACCGCTATCTTTTCACAGATGCATCGCTAACGGGCTGGGGAGCACACATGGGGGCTGGGCAGTTGCCGGGGGCTGGTCCCAAGAGGAAGCCGAACTTCACATCAATGTCCTCGAGATGTCGGCCATCATTCATGCTGTCCAACACCGGCTATCTCACATATCCCAGTCATCTCTTCTAGTGGCCACAGACAACATGACAGTAACAGCGTATGTGAACAAGCAGGGCGGCACGAGATCACATCAACTATTTCTGAAGACATTGGACTTACTTCAGCTAGCTCAGCTTCATCAGTTCCATATACGAGCACGGTATATACCGGGGAAACTCAACGTTCTGGCAGATGCCTTGTCCAGACCAGACAAGATCCTGCAGACGGAGTGGATGCTACACCCACAGGTTTTTCAGAGCGTAGCACAGATTTGGAATCAACCTCAACTAGACCTATTTGCGACCAGGCACAACAAACAGATAGCATGCTTTGTCAGCCCAGTCCCAGATCCGCAGGCTCTAGCCGTAGATGCGTTGTCGTTGGACTGGAACGGCCTACTAGCCTACGCCTTCCCTCCAATAGCCTTGATTCAGATGATCCTCAAGAAAATTTCAGAGGAACGATGTATCATCATCATGATAATCTCGTGGTGGCCTCAACGACCTTGGTTCCCGCAATTACTACTGCTACTCACAGACACGCCTCGGCGACTACCAGTGTGGCGAACTCTTCTCAGCCAGCATCGTCAGGGAGTTGTCCACGAGAATCCGGCCTGGATGAATTTACACGCCTGCAGACTATCGAGCATTCCCTCAGAACAAAAGGATTTTCAACGGAGGTTGCACAAACGATGGTCAATGACAACAGGAAATCAACCAATCAAGTATACCAATCAAAATGGAAGTATTTCAGAACGTGGTGCAGAGACAATCAGCTTAATCCCGATTCTGCCTCTCTACCCATAATTGCTGATTTTCTCCTCCATCTACATAGAGACAGACACTTCCAGCACAGTACGATAGAGGGTTATCGATCTGCCTTATCTAGAGTTCTACGTCTATCCATCAACTTAGATATTGGACAAGTGGAAAAGATTATTGGACCAGTACGAGGAAAATAAGTTGACTTCCAATGCTGTATACCCTAAACGTCCGGGAGTCTTCAAGCCGTATATACTTCATAACAGGTTACTACCGGATAAACCGGCACGTATAGATGGTGACATCAGCACTATTTCTTTGACACCGAAGCCGTCCATCATCTTACAGACATTACAGGTTGAGGAGATGATGCTACATCAACACCGGATAACCTCTTTCACCGACTATTTCACCGTTGGAATGAAAAATCTCATTACGGAAATTGGCGAACGCCCTCAGCAGAAGGAAGCCGTTCCCATCATGACGAATGAGGTCGATTTTTTGTGGGGATTCCTCGACTCCTTAGACAGAGCCAACGCCCACATCATGCAGACTGCCGCGTTCTCCTTTTCTACAGTACTTCAAGCAAGGAGGGCGGCTCATTTAAAACAACTGAAGACAGACGTTACACCGCATGCTAAGACGACATTATTACAGCAACCCTTCGCTTCACATATGTTGTTTAACGATGCCATCCAGACTCTCAGATCAGAGGTTCAAGATGAGAGATCTTCCCGACTCATTGACGTTTTAGCGAAACAGCGCCCCACTCTGGACAAGTTCAGCAGACCGAAGGGTCAAGGGAAGACATCAGCACAGACCTTTACCAAGACCACCAAGAGCGACCAGCCCAAACGGGGCAGCTTTCGAGGTAAAGACAAACGACGTGGTGGACCAATGTTCCAGCTCCCAGCCCCTAGGGGACGGGACTCCGGACACCGTAACTAATCAACTGACAGCTCCATCCAATCTCATCATTCCTCCATTTCATTAATTTCAGCATCCGGTCGTCGGAGGACGTCTGCAGACGTTTTGGCAGAATTGGGAGTCCATTACCAACGACAGGTGGGCCATAAGAACCTTAAGGGACGGATTTCATCTCACATTCCTGAAGTTCCCACGTCTCATCAGGTATCCACAGCCCCCGAAATTCCCGATTCGTCCAGAACATCTGCAGACCTTAATCTCTTCAGTTCAGATGTTAATCAAGAAACAAGCCATACGAGAGCTCAGCCAAGACGAAGACACTCCCGGGTTTTACAGTCCAGTGTTCCTCGTCCCAAAGAAGGGCTCCGATCAACTGCGCATGATCTTAGATCTCCGACGTCTAAACAAAGACCATCTAGCGACGTCGCCAAGGTTCAAGATGCCGTCCATTCCTTCCTTGCGGTCCCGACTCCCACTGAAGACTTGGATGGTATCCATCGACCTTCAAACCGCCTATCTTCATATTTCCATTTACTCACCTCATCGACTTTATCTTCGTTTCGCCGTTGCCAGAAGGATGTTCGAGTGGCAGGTTCTTCCTTTTGGCATATCCATCGCCCCGTGGTGTTTCACCCGCATTACTCAGCCCATCGTTTCATTTCTTCACCTACGGGGCATCAACATCGAGATTTACATAGACGACATCCTGCTGTGGTCCGTGGACGAGAATCTTCTCAGAGCCCAAACAGATTTCGTCTTTCAGGTCCTACGTCAGATTGGTTTCATCCCTCACCCGGAAAAATCAGAACTACAACCGGCTCAACAGAGGCATTACATAGGAGCATTCATCGATTCTCAGAGGGGCATAATCCTACCGCCGGAAGATCGATGGAACAAAATCCAACAAATAATAAGACAATTCTTCTCTTCACAATACCAACCATTGCAGCGGTGGCAGGTACTACTAGGACTGCTAACTTCAACACAGAATTTGACACCGTGGGGCCGACTACAGGTACGACATCTACAATTCCATGTTCAATCGTTCCTACGAATGGAAACAGACAACCCGATGGTGCCAGTACCACAAAATCTCCATGCACATCTCAGATGGTGGCAGCATCGACTCAATGTGATGATCGGGGTACCATTTCGTTCGCCTCATCCAGACCGCTAGCTTTTCACAGATGCATCGCTAACGGGCTGGGGAGCACACATGGGGGACTGGGAAGTTGCCGGGCGCTGGTCCCAAGAGAAAGCCCAACTTCACATCAATGTCCTCGAGATGTCGGCCATCATTCATGCTGTGCAACACTGGCTACCTCACATATCCCAGTCATCTCTTCTAATGGCCACAGACAACATGACAGTAACAGCGTATGTGAACAAGCAGGGCGGCACGAGATCACATCAACTATTTCTGAAGACATTGGACTTACTTCAGCTAGCTCAGCTTCATCAGTTCCATATACGAGCACGGTATATACCGGGGAAACTCAACGTTCTGGCAGATGCCTTGTCCAGACCAGACAAGATCCTGCAGACGGAGTGGATGCTACACCCAGAGGTTTTTCAGAGCGTAGCACAGATTTGGGATCAACCTCAACTAGACCTATTTGCGACCAGGCACAACAAACAGATAGCATGCTTTGTCAGCCCAGTCCCAGATCCGCAGGCTCTAGCCGTAGATGCGTTGTCGTTGGACTGGAACGGCCTACTAGCCTACGCCTTCCCTCCAATAGCCTTGATTCAGATGATCCTCAAGAAAATTTCGGAGGAACGATGTATCATCATCATGATAATCCCGTGGTGGCCTCAACGACCTTGGTTCCCGCAATTACTACTGCTACTCACAGACACGCCTCGGCGACTACCAGTGTGGCGAACTCTTCTCAGCCAGCATCGTCAGGGAGTTGTCCACGAGAATCCGGCCTGGATGAATTTACACGCCTGCAGACTATCGAGCATTCCCTCGGAACAAAAGGATTTTCAACGGAGGTTGCACAAACGATGGTCAATGACAACAGGAAATCAACCAATCAAGTATACTAATCAAAATGGAAGTATTTCAGAACGTGGTGCAGAGACAATCAGCTTAATCCCGATTCTGCCTCTCTACCCATAATTGCTGATTTCCACCTACATCTACATAGAGACAGACACTTCCAGCACAGTACGATAGACGGTTATCGATCTGCCTTATCTAGAGTTCTACGTCTATCCATCAACTTAGATATTGGACAGGACAAGGACATTTCGTCACTCCTTAGAGCCTTCGCCCTCCAATCCCGACGAGCACAACAATTACTTCCAAAGTGGGACCTTGGTGTGGTATTGAGCTCTCTTCTAAGACCTCCGTTTGAACCACTAGGGATGCAACTATAAAGGCAGTATCCTACAAGACAGCCTTCCTGAGGTCGTTCGCACTGGCAACTAGAGTCTCCGAACTTCATGCACTAGAAAGGAAATCACTAAAGTGGACTCAGGACTGGTCAAGAATCTCATTACGTCCCACCCCAGAATTCCTTGCGAAAAACGAACCAACGCTTCCTGGATCACACACTAAACGTCTCTACGACATTCCGGCGTTATCCAATGTGTTGGACTCGAACCTGGACAAGGACAGATATCTGTGCCCAGTTAGGGCATTACGTCACTACATTCATCGTACAGACCCTAACAGAGGTACCAGACGTCTGCTATTTTTATCTCTGAAACCTAATGCTACAGTGGATATCACTAAGAACACCATAGCCTCATGGTTGAAGAAAGTTATTCAGTGGACGTATGAACTCGCAATCGACAGTCCTCCCCTACTGCCCTCGGTGCCATCGCATGAAATTCGTGCACTGGCTGCGTCTTGGCCTCTTAGCAAGAACTTATCCGTCGCTGACATCGTCAACGCATGCGCATGGCGATCAAACTCTACGTTTACCAGTCATTACTTGAGAGATTTATCCATTCAGGCAGATGGAGTGACTACATTGGGCCCACTAGTGGCTGCCCAACATGTAGTCCTTTAATTCAGACCAAGAAGAAGAGGGGGAGCTGAAAGATCAAGACAAGAGCACTCTGGGTAAGCGCATCTTCATCCTTGAGACGGAGAGGCCTTACGAGGAGCGGCAAGACGTTTTATAGTCGTAAGACACCATTTTGGCAAACGGTCTATAGTGACGGATCGGATCCATCCACCTCACTAAGTCGTCTTGCGTATCTCCTCATAATGCCTATTCGCCTGTCATTACGGCTTGGTTTTATTATGTGGTTTTACATTAAATACAGAGTTCAACTCAGGTTACGTGTTCCGCATGTCTGCGATATGACTTTAATCGACCGGCGACCCAACCTCCTCTGTTGGTAGTCTGGGGGCTTGTAATAGAAGGGAAGCTTTGATGCAAAAACAGAAAACATTTAAAAACAATGTTTGTGTTTTTTATTAAAGCAAACGTATTACAAAGGATGAACCCAACCCTACCTCCTCGCACGCCTTGGTCGTTATTCAACACGCCAACTACTGCGGCAGGAAAAAAATGAAGAATCAGGGATTAAAGGGCGCATGTGTGGAACACGTTGCCTGGGTAACCCAGGATCAGGGGAGTTAACTCTTTTAGTTCTTTTGCAAATGAGATCTCCAGAGGTGAATAATGGCGGTTTGTAATAGAAGGTTTGCTTTAATAAAAAACACAAACATTGTTTTTAAATGTTTTCTTTTCCATACCCTTTTCCCACAATTCCCTGCCTGCGCATGCGCAGAATTACGATATTTCTATCACACATCCACCCAGGCGGATGCTCCCTCACGTATGCTTCACAATGATACCTCATACGACTCCATCGGCCCATTAGTGGCCCACCTACACCCCAAAACGTCTATTTCCATACCCTTTTCCCACAATTCCCTGTCTGCGCATGCGCAGAATGTCGAAAAAGAACGACCCACTAGTGCAGGTGGATGCCCCCTCACGTATGTTCACATTGATACCGCACTCGATTCCATCGGCCCATTAGTGGCCCACCTAGACCCCAAAACGTCTATTTCCATACCCTTTTCCCACAATTCTCTGTCTGCGCATGCGCAGAATGTCAAAGACGAACGACCCACTAGTCCAGGCGGATGCTCCCTCACGTATGCTTCACATTGATACCTCACTCGACCCAATCGGCCCACTAGGGACTCCCATAGACCCCAAAACGTCAAAACTTATATGCCACAACTGGCAATATCGGTTACCCATTGGGCACAGGCAACACGGGGTAGGGGGTGGGAGAGACGATTGAATTATAATTATTTTCCACCAAAAACAGTTTCTTTGCTTCCCAAAATATCAAACAATAATAAAAGTGTCAAACCCCAAAACAATTCGCATTTCGTTAACATACATGGTTCGGAATACCGACCCATTCACCTGCTAACTACCTATCAATATACAAATGCTCCAAAACGTGAAACAGCTCAAATGTGCTGTTGTATATGGTTTTGCAACTCCAACATATCAAAAAGTAGCGCGGGACCCCCTAATTTTTATATTATTTTTCAATCCAATACCTCTCTGAGAAACCACAAATTCAGTATGAATAAAATGACATGGGTTTCAAGCATTCGAAGACTGCAGTAATATGTAAATTATGTAATTTTACCATTATTTTCCCATACATTCACTAGTGAAGATAGAGGAGAGATGGAATCTTCTCCCGACCTAAATATACGAAAAAGTAGTGCGGGACACCCCATTTTTTTAATTTATTTTTGAAATCTATGCTAAATTGGGAACACATCAGTGAAGTTTGAACAAAATGACATGGATTTGACTCTACACCAAGGACTCACCTTAAATTCGGAAACGAAATCTAAAGTCTACTTTCAGTCTAAAATGATGCTCCATAACTTCCCTAATACAGGCTCGACTGTTCGAGACATGAATATGATTGGTGTGCCGAAGATCTCAAATTGTGTTTATATATTTTTGAATGATGTTCTCATAGCATGGTGCAAGATTTTGCACGGAAACAAATAACACTGGAAGCAATGACGATTTGATCTTTTACTACGTCCAAGCCTATAATTTGAGACAATTAGGGACTGGTAAACCTGAGCGGTCAGTATGTGTTTAGTGATTTGGTTAATCATAATTCTGTATTGTTATTCGTGTAGAGTTGATCAATTTCAGAACCCCCTATATCAAAACAGATCAATTCGCGCCTTAGCCAAGTTAAAGATGTAATCAGTCTCAAATCTTGGCTGAAATTGATGTCTCTCAAACTCAACGAAAGTGACATTTGTTACAACAGGTAAAACATGAAACACGTTTGACCACAAAAACTAAACTTGTTTCTACCATTCACGAGAAAATGGAAGAAATTATTCTTTGAAAATAAACGGCATGGTGTGCAGATTATTTTTCCGCGGCTGTGTCAACAAGCGTATACACGAGTGATGCATTTTGCTAACGTATGCTATGCGACATTACCGAACCTTAGGCACGAGCCATGACGTTATCCCATGGTTGCAGCTGTTCAGCATTCCGATTCATGAGCGTCGCTACGTCATTCATACGTCCTTTTCCTCTCCGCGTACAACACATTCTCAATGGCGAAACAGAAAACCCGTCGAAGCTGGTAGAGTTTCACATTTCTCTGAAAAGATATTCTTGCATTCGTTGTGTTTGGCGATCTCACTATCATCAAATATGATACATACCCTCTTCCCTGCTGAAAAAAACGCAGGGGAGAGTTTACAAAATCCATCGATTTTGAGGCTGATTACATCATTAAATGGGAAAACAATCTGAATCATTCAACCTTCGGTGAAGCTGAATGGACAGCTATCTATCAAAGCCCGTTCTTGCTGACCAACGGACTGAAACCACATTCCAATATTTTCAATTGCAGATTACACGTAAGAACCTCATTAGTAATATGCCCTTGAAGAAATGGAGAATGACAGAGCCTGAAGTACTGGGTTCTACTGATTAACTCTGATTAATACCGAAGGAACGTGACCCCGAAAATCTTAGCCAAAAGCATTTTGTAGATCAATATTTCGACATATATTTATTCATGTCATCGTCAAGAATGGTAGTTTACAACAGGTTCCATGTGTACATGTGTATATATAAGATCTACAGAACAATTCAAAGACAATCAGGCGAGAAAATCCACAATTGAACTGTGGTCTCAAAGCATTCAAAGAACTTGTACTTTTCCGGTGAACACTTTTCACAATTCCTTTCATGGGCTAGTTCATGTTAGCACATTCCTGGTTAATTTCATTTTGATTGACTTCATTGGTTAAAACTATGTACCTCATGCAACAACGAAGAAGAAACGATAGAACATTTCCTACTAATCCCATCGACACACACTGGAAGATAAGCTTAAAAAATCGGATTTCCCTCTGTCGTTGACTTCCATATTAAATCCCAAACCTCCTCTAATAAATAACGTATACACCACCTTAATAGCTTACACATACCTTGCAGATGCTTAACGAAACACACCATATATAATCTGCATCGACATGACGTATATGAACTCGTTTGTTCATCAAATTGTATTGGTGTTCAACATAACGTATCATAGATATATCCCGTTCGCAGTTATAAAGCCACCTTCAGTTCTACTACAAGTAGGGAAATCTGGAGCACGTTGAATCACCTATTTTCCCAAGCCCATATACAGGCTCATATTGAAATCATGTTTATGATATTGACACACGACGAATTGTTGACGAACGAAAGCTAGACTTTTTACCCCTCAGCCCATAGAGCTGCGAGGTCTTGTCGTTGCCATGTACGTACGTCCGTCCGTCCGGAATATTTGCAGATCTATGAAGACAGGCCTGACCAAACTTTGGCGAGATCTTCCTGTATGGTGACTGATGAAATGATTAGGTTTTCAGATGGCTATGATGGTTTTATGATTTTTAATTATTTTTTATTGTTTATTGATACTCACCTTGTGCACTGCTATCTATGCCCATCGGGAACCCTTGGTTGTATGTTGCATTTCGACTCTTGAGGGTTCCCGGATTTCAAGAAGCCCTGTGTAGCGGTTCATTTGAGATTCAGATCATCTGAGATGTGCCCATTGGGAACCCTTGGTTGTATGTTGCATTGGGACTTACGAAGGTTCCCTGATTCCAGGGAGCCCTGTGTTGCAGTCCATTCGAGATTCAGACCATATGAGAATGGTTATCATTGGATGGAACATCGAGGATTTAAATTAATTCACAAAACTTGTTACTGCAGGCACTGGCAGTTTAATTCCTCAGCATGTAGGCCAGTAAAGTTTCTGGAGGTTAAACAGATTCAAAATGTGACAGGGGCAGTGGCATCTAATTACTTTAGGCCTGTATTCAAGAATATCTTTAATTTCTTTATTGAAAACATGATTCCCAGTTGCTTCTTAATTCACACATTATTGTGGTATATATGGATACGGATTAGAGCCACTATAACCAAGTGTATCTGAGATATTACCTCTCTAACCAATTGTTAGATGGCCTTCGATGCAAAATACGGTTGGCAAAAACAGTGTGGGTCCAGTTTTCGACAGTAACAACCAACCAACGTGATAATTGTGGTACATATTTTAGCCTATTAAATTTCACTCTGGTGATTTAATAGTACCACTCATGCATGTGTCTTGGACAGTTGAGCGGGATAAAAATGAAACTGTTGAAAATGAAACGATACACTAGCAGGTATGTTTTCGCCTATTGGTTGGCTGATCCAGGAAGAAAATATGTTTTGTGTATTGCATGCTTTTATGGGACCATGCAGTCAGGTTGTTGTTGTTAGTTGTTTGTTGGTAAACTTACGGGTCCGTAGTTATTTCTGCCTGCTGTCAACTTACATAATTTTATCGAGCAAAGGCGAGCAAGCAGCACTGTAGTGAATGAGCAATGAAAGATTTGAGTTCCACCAGAGATTCAGGCTGTTTTCGTGCAATACTGTCCACAACTAACCAATATTTGAAAGATTAGATGCATTTCACAGCTTTTACTTTCACAATTTCACGGTATCAAAAAAATACGATCTTCAAAATTTCTTTTTATTACTATTTTAGGCGATTACCAAAAATGGGCATATGTTGTGGGTGGTCTCAGAATCATTCTGAGCAGTCAACTGTCGCAATTATTTGTTACCGGTACAACATAATGTTTGTATTTTCTTCACCGAACATGTTATGGTGCCTTGGAAATTATTTAAAACTAGGTTAGGATAGCCTATTTCTGGCTTGACCCAGATCAATTTTGAACCTATTTGCGTACCTCGAGCTTATGCCTCTGAGGAAATATAGGACAAAATGTCCGCTCTGTTAGCGTAAGGTCAGTTCATATTCACCAGCGAAATTCTATTGAAACATAATTTTACAGTTACATGGCTGGTATTCATAATCAGGAGATAAATGAAGGGTTCACATACAGCACGCGCAAATCGCGGGGTTCATTTTTCTTATGATGCCACTTTTAACAAAGATCACAAATAAACGACAGCTCACACAAGTTAACTAGTGGAAATTAGAAGTCATGTGACTGTAACATTCCGTTGTCATAGTGATTCTGCAAATAAGCACGTACCGAATGTTATCCTTATCGGCTGGAAATTGTGCCTAAATTGTGCTTAATTGTGTCTGCCTCAGAGTCTCGTTGTCGGTGGAACGACAGCGAACCAGCTGTAAAAACATCTGCCTAAAACGCTTGCCGCTCAAGAAATATAGGAAAAAGTTGATGGCGTGGTTAGAGTCGGCTAACACATAGGTGATTCGATCGGTCAGTGTCCTCACGGCACATCCTTTGTTTGTGGTGACTATCCAGTCGTTCATAGTAAGAGTGAACACGCACATTGGCATCATGGTCACAACAAACATGACAGAAACCGTGACCAACATGATCGTTATCTGGTGCTGCTGTTTACGTTTCTCGTCATTTTGTGAGTTGTTTTGAGACATTTTCTTCCGAATCGATGTGGTCATACATAAACGGGTGATGATTACTCCATTGAAAAGAATCACGCACGCGCAAGGAATAATAACGTAGAAAGACGCGTCATACCATAGAAATACGTCTGTGTAATAATCCGTGTACTCTGGTCGAAATATACAAATCAAACCAAAGTTGGTGTCTCCGTATTCATAAAATACGATCAAATAGCCAACGTTCAGGCATAAGAAGAATATCAGCAGAAATCCAAATAGAATGCACGTCGTCCGCTTTGTGCTGATTCGGGATACCTGTATCGGAAAACACACGGCGACTAGTCTCTCTAAAGTCATGGCCACCACCAGCCAGTTGGCGGACATAATTGAAGTGCTGAGAAAATACATCATTATTTTACAGCCGGTGTCTCCGAATCCGATTTGGTATTCGGTTATCAGTTGGAACGTTAGTTCTATCGCCAATGACAGAGAGTCCATAATGGCAAGAAACACGACAAAGAGTGACGGAGAGCTCACTGGTGTCATTCGTAATATTGTACAGATAGATAGAATGTTGCCAGTGATCCCGATGGCAGGCACGATCCAGCGGAGGGTCCTGTTAATCCAATACACGGCAACCCATTCCCACACCGACCAATCAAACCCACTTACTCCAGTACATGGGGTGGTCACCTGTGAATCAGGTGTCGAGACATTGGTGCCATTGAATAATGCACCAGTAACGTTCTCGACATGTAATGGATAACGCATATTAACACTTGAAACTGATATTCTTTAGAAGCGGAATGCTATTGTCGATGACAGCCTAAAAATTCTAGAATCAGAGAATGTAGGAATGATCGGACTTGTAACCTGGAATTTCAGTTCAATTATTACCTGTCAAGAAAAGAGTAACATTCCAATATTAAGGGCTTCAAGAGAACTGAGTCACGTGCATAGAATACTTTGACAAATCGTGAACCAGTTCGACTGATGTTCGTTAGAAAAACTTTGTGGAAACTATTGAGATAATTAATTATAATAATGGACAATATTAATTATTTTTATTTTATAATGATGAGTAATTGACGCAAGATTCCTGTTTCAAATCGTAATGTTAACCGGTGATTTGAATTAGCAAAACACCAGTAATTGCTTTCATCATTATTGAACATACAGATGAATAATACTTACATTTTGTATGGTTAATATTTGTCTGAGCTGTGGTTACCGCAGCGGTAGTCGGAATATTAAGGTTATCAGATACAATTCACGTCCAATTATCCTGACGCAAAGTCGTACAATGTTAAGTCGCCCGACTAACAACGCATATTCCGACGAAACTTGTCCCATCTATAAGCGCTGATGCATTAGCAAGTTAACTTCCATCGGATTGCACACTACAATTGATTGCTCTTCATATTAATAGCAGTGACGTGAACTCATCGCGTGTACATGACAATGATGGAAACCTTTTGAAGCAGTACACATCTTCCAGCACTTTATTCATTATCAACATTTTTTCATATTTACCTTGCCCCTCGGTATACAGTCACACATGATGGTAAATAATAGTTGGACTAAATGCCCTTTCCATTGGATGTTGGTTGCTAGACCGAAATCAATTAATATCCTACAGTTTGCGTCAATAACTGATTTCATACATGTATGACATTATGTATGATGCTGTGCTAATATTGTTGAAAAAGAATAATCGATACAGACTATAAAGTATTGAAACAAGTCTTGTCCGAAACAATTTAATATGCTTCAGAAACATGCTGGTAAACAGTGGTAAACTATGACAAAGAAAATCACATAGAGATCTGATGTGAGTCTAACAAACGTTGTTTGATTTGACGGGATAAAAACCCCAAGGGGTTTGTTTTATTCCAAGATAATAATTATATTTACAAAGATAATAATATGCGGTGAATCCAATCATGGTGAGAAAATTCGATTTTGTATAAAACAAAGATACAAATTTAGTTTTCAATGTCCACAGACGGCAAACAAAACAGTTGTCTTTGACACCAATGGTCTGGTCAAACAAGAGGGATGTTCCTGCCCACACTTGCCCATTGACAACAATGCCGCACATCGATCCAACGTTCTCTGGGTTTGCTTTTATCCCTATGCGACTAGCTTCGTATTATGCACGAATCAAGGCTGTTTCTCGTACTCGATCGAACGAACTGAGCTATCTAAAAATTGTATATTACATTGAATGTTATTAAATATACACAGACGAGGTGCTAGTTCCAACCCACCAAAGTGACATTTTCAAACATTTCGAAACGGATATGGTTTGATTGACAAAACCATTATCGGGATCGCTGTACAAATGCTTATAGAATTTGTTAACAAAGTAACATTGCTGGTGATGAACTGAACTGTAGGCAATATAAGAATACTGTAATAAACTTTGCCCAACTGTTGATGTAGTTGTTGTTGTTGTTGTTGTAACTGTTCAATTATGATTCTACTGATGTTACTGCACGTGTCTTGCGCGATAAATACCCAAAGATCAGTATACAGCAAAGAGTGTACCATAGAACGCTCCCGTGAGTTCGTAGGGACAAAAGTATATTATCCAATCTTGATCCGGAATAGTAATAAAGAGTCTGTTGTAAGTCAACGATAATGAATTTATTATCAACAAGTTTGCAAGTGCAACAAATGTCAACACCACGATTCTGCAGCTTTGCCGTACATAACAAATAGGTCAACATAGAGGTTCCCCAAACGTATTTATAGTTGTATTCATCAATAAAGGAATTCCCCTGTAGGATTCCCTTCTCACATCAGTTCATATACCGTACAACCTTTCCCAGTCCCTGTTCTGCTTGATTACCGAAATAAAGATATAAAAACGTCTCTGGAACAATTAGGTTCTGCATAAATAATAAATATAGCCGATTAGAAAATAATTATGACGAATTAATTTATAAAATCACAACTGACGATTGCCCCAATTCTGACAATGTTATGGTATATCCCAGTCTAAATACACAAATGTAATTTAGCCCATAACAAACACTACGAGACCGAAATGACTACGTAAGATTGAAGCTTATAGCATATACAGAATATGGAATTAGTTGTCGAGGAAAGATAGCCGAATAAGCGTATGTATACAATGTGACAATGACTTGGCAACGTGCCAAAGGAATACACACGCTGCAATGTAACAAAATCTGTGATAATACCCCGAAAATTCATCACAATACATTTCTTACTGAGAGGTGTCAATTACCGCCCACTGCCGCCAGTACCGATCCAAACTCGTTTTGACATTGACCATTGGCCCAGATATATAGAAATGTAATCGTCAAAATAATAACTCTTCACCCAAAATGGGGTCCTCGCTGGATATTTTATTTTGCATGTCTGCATCACATGAGTGAATATTTGGCGTTAAAGATTGCTGGTTGGGGGACAACAGTGATATGCTCGAGCTGATCATATTGGCGAGATAGATTGTGACAATGAGACAAATCCGATGGCTTATACGCGTAAACACGTTAAATAGCTGGGACGTTCATTTGTTTTACCTCTGAATAGCAAAATAGTAGATTTAGGGAAAAGCAATGCGAATCAGCATGGTACGACATGGTACGACTCAGCTTGGCCATCCATGGATGGCGCTGGTTCTGAATTGGTCCCGTCAGTTGATGTCAGCGGTGGGACGGGTAGCCTTGGCGTAAAACTCGAGTGAATAAGTTTATGATAGTTACATAGTACCATGTGATAATTATATGTGAGAAACAAAACATCAGCATCAAAGTGCTGGCAGACGACACTGTTTTTGTCATGACGGCAGGTCATGGTGTTTGTACTTCTACAGGTGCATGTGGTCGTGTGTATGGAGTGAGTCTTCAAAGCTATCTCTAAGCCAAACCAATGAATGTGTGATATAATTTAACCGTGATTGGAAGGGCGATGAAATTGTTTTAGGGTTTTAAATGATCTTGGTTGTGGCAAGAAGCAATGATTTACGGTGAAGTGGGTCGGAACTGACACTGAATCAGAACTAGCGACGTGACTGTAATATGAAAAAAAACTTTTTGCTATAGAACCGAATTAGTTCTTCGTAGCATCGTCATATTGCAAGTATAACTGAACTAATACATCGTAGGTGGCCGTGTGCAAAACTTACTCAAAGTAGTATTATGATATAAGCATGAGCTGGCTGGGGATTGGTCAATAGGTGAGCACCGGTCTGCTAGTTAGAAAACAGCTGCTAGATTCGTAAATGATATTTGAAAATGTCACAAAACTCGAGTCACTGTTTTCAACTAGTGTCATTTTGTCACATAGCATTCTTTGCTTGCTCCTCAAAGATAGCCACGCCAATGAGGATTTGAGTTTCTCCAATATTTCCAGCCTATAACAAATAAATGGGTGTAATTATGTATGGATTTATTGCTGGCACGAACTCAGCTAAGCAGCTTCTCGTGGCTGCGTTATGAGTATTTAACCTGTTTGAAGATAGGTGGAATAATGAGCTCATCCTAACCCTATAGGACTAGGCTATATCAAGGCGAGTGAATCGAACTTAATAGTTTTACCCTACAATTACAAGCGTCTAGTCCGTCATTCATAATCCAGCCGTCGTCCATTAGAGAATATCCGCGTCCATAATCCAAAGACCGGTTCCGCTAAAGTGTCAGCGGTATAACTCAGTTTGCGAAGTTAAAACCAGCGTTACCGTCCTCACGTCCCCAGTTTGTTTTGTTGACGACGGGGATTTTGAACCAAGTACACTTCAATTAGTCAATGAATAATAAAGTCTCTTCGACCACTTATCGACTCCTTTAATAGATAGATCATTGTTAGTTGAGATAAACACAGAAGATTTGACAATTTACAGTCAGTAGCAGAGTGGCCCGGTGAGGACAGTTACACAATGTCCTGCGAATAAACAAAAAATAAATTAGTATATCAGTAACATTACTTTTGTGGCGTATCTGAATCTATACTGTATCTATAGAAAACCTGCTATGCGTGTACCCATATACCAATTAATTTTTACGAGGCACTTTACTAAGTTTATGCAAATGAAGTGATATCAAAATCAGATTATCATTGCTACCAATGGTACCATAACGTGATATATCAATGCGCTGTTGGCCCACATCTACAACCTAAGATAGCTTCACTTAAGTAGGTGAAACCTAGCACTGTCCTACAGGAATAAACTCTTAATTGTACACAATCTAGGAAAATTAGTGAACTGTCTACAAGAACCCTGAGATAGGATGCACAATCTATGAATGAACTACTCCTGGTCATACCTTCACTACTATATTACGCTTTAAAGAGCAGTCCCCGTGGACACACTTAAAGGATTATTTCGACAATTTACGAGTAAGTTTCAACACTTTAGTTTTAAGCGTGTACCATATTGTAGGCTAATGTTGGCGATAACGATCCACCATACATTTCTCAATGTATCTCAATGTATCTCAATATTGTGGAATTTTATATAGCAAAATCATGAAATTGAAAGAACTGATGCATAATTCTCAATGACAATTGAAAATATTTGGCAACGTACATAATTGAAATTAGTTCAATTCAATCAATTGAAAAACACTCAATGTAAAATATATCAGTGATTTAATAAAATAGTATTAATCATGAACCAGTGGAATGAGAGGAATAATTATTTGATAATATTTGTCATGTTTATTGATTAAGATTTACATTATTCAATACGCTCCTATAAGGGGCGTAAACATATCAGTCATCTCAAATATGCAATTATAGTTTTCATTACTCAATGAATTACATAGTTTAATTGATGAAAACACAACAGATTCAATTTTTTGTGTCATAATCTGGATAAACCAAATTTAAATACAATCAAACATTTGAACACCCTAAACCTACAGCAATTCTCATACTTAAACGTTGATCACAGGAAAATTATAGTTTCTCAGCATATTAAAGAAATGTGTTTACAAGAGTTGTTCCCCCGGAAATTATCAAATGCTCATGTGACCATTTAACCACCTACGGCACTACCTCTTATAATACACAGGATAATACCCAAAGGAATTACGTAGCGCACAGACGCATTATGAAGAATGCCTATACAGAAAATTTCAACTCGTGGAATAACCGCGAACAACAGGATTCTTTTATGGTTTAATGTTACTTCCAATATTATTTGAGTCCTATCACCATAGTGCTAATAGAGTATCAAATTTATAATCCATTATGCCAATACTTTTTGCTACTGTGGCACATGCCCACGAAGCAGGCACTATCTCCGCTAGTATGCTGAACACTACTTAATTCATTAACATAGAATGTACTATCATCATACCTGGTACGACAAAGGCTACTAATACTAGTCTTACACTAGTCTCGATGTACCGCTCAACTGTGGCACGCACTGGTCCACATACGTAAATCTATGAAACATCACTGTTCCTGCACCTTAAACTTGCAGCATTGCATCATATTCAGTTATCGCTGTAGAAGTCGCAATTAATCACTAATTCTATAACACTCACGCCTATTACACGCTGATAACCGTGCAATTATTACACGATTAGCACGGTTAAGAACTTTGTGACGTATGAAATCTACACCCGTGATCTTGACACGCACAGGTGTTCACTCGGGAGAATCCATTTCACAGGGCGGGTGATACATAGCAGGACAAAGTCTCGTCTGCCTGTACAATCGAATAAACAAATAGAATGGATACCCTGCAAGTAGGAACTTTAGTTTATTTTAAAGGCAGAAAATGTATAATCGCAGATATTTACAAACCAATTGAGACATACGAGTTTTACACAATAAGAAACAGATCAACAGGAGAAACAAGACGTGCTTTCAGATATGAATTATGCAGAGAAGCGGAGATCGAAGAGTTCATGAGAGACTCAGATGATGAACCTCTTCTGCTGTTTTAAATGAGACACAACACGAGTGTGATCAGCTGAACAAATGTAGATTTTCCTCCGCTGACGATGAGAAATTAATAGATCTGGCTAACAAACGAAATGAACCAGGGACCAACAGGCAAACGAAATGGAGAATACGGATATTTAAAAGCATTAAATTCGTTTGATATTATTAATCAAATCTTATAAATAAATACATCTAAAGAAAAAAACGTTTATATCTAACAAAAATCTTCTTCTAAATATATCGGTCTTAAGATGCAAACTTAGACGCCGTTACACCAACCATTGTTTGAGATTAACAACTGCCACGGTTCTGCTTGAGGCGGGTGTATCTATCATTGATGTGATGTCGGTTACAGGCCACAGAAATGAAGCCAGTGTCAGAAGCTATGCAAGGAAACCGTCTGTTCCGAGGCAGCGGCAAATGCGTGAATTATTGCAAACTGCTGGCTCTAAAACACATACAACAAGTGTGCCCACGTTATGTAACAGTAGCCCGAGATCAAATGTTTGTAATTTCACATCCGTTCCACAGTCATCACATTTTGACGGTTTTTTCCAAAATGTCAATGTTTCCAATAGCACCATGAACATAAATGTTCTTCCTAGTTAAATAAATATTGGCAACATTTATCATTGTTTGAGAAAAAGCTGTAAATTAATATTTATTAAAGACGTAAATTTCGGTCTCAAGTTTAACTGTTGGTTCCATCGTGATTGATTAAGAATGCCACACAAATAGGCTTGTATGCATGTATGTTTCACTGCGCCCCCTTCTGAGAGACCACATAAACTCGTTCATCGATATTGACACGCTGCCAACTGAGGCAGACGGCACATTTCAACAAAGGGAAGAAAGGTTGTGAACGTTTACCATATTTTTTCAATCTTTCATTGTAATATTTGTTGATAATCAATTTGAGTAGTGCAATAGAATAGAAATAATGTTTTCATAGGCGTGCTAAATCGTTAATTTGCGCACGGTTAGTGTGGGAAAGTTTATAAATGTTAGGGCGCGGGCTTCGCCCTTGCTCTAAAATATAAACTTTCCCCCAATAATCGTGCGTAAATTAACGATTTAGCACGCCTATGAAAACATTATTTCTTAATTATACAATGAAATAAATAATGGTAAATCAATGAAATTTGCATAATGATTGAGAATATTTCGTACACAAACTGTCTCTGAGCAGACGTAAACAACCTTGTAAATGTACATGTAGCATTCGTCGTCGATCAGCTGTTTACAGATCACGTGACCATGGTGACACGCGACTGATGCAAATTATGTCTTGTTCAGTGTATGTTAACATAAAAATATAAGCAAATGCATATCGCCAACTCTGATTGCTATGGTAGCTCGTCGGCGGAATGATTACCGAAGAGAATGATGCATGTTACTCCACTAGCAATTAAATGTTTACACACGATCAAATACTTTTTACTGCCTACCTGTCACACGCAGTTCAACACACAGCGAGAGACCCTGAAGGATCTTGGCGCCCACCATCGTTCGATAATTGTAAGCTAATGACAAGAGGATCTTTTTGTCCATACTAAGAACAAAGGAATGATCTGTAATTTTGTTTGCAGAATTTCGAATTTGAGCGAAAAATATCGAAAAAGGGACACTGAAAAACACCAAGATATTATCTTTCTAAGTTTCATGAGTTTCAAAATTTCTAGAAACTGTACTTGATGTCGATTGTTGTAGCACAATTGAAATGAGCAAAGTGAGTCTGAAAGTGAATGTCCAGAGGATCCTTCGTCTTCGTGTTGTAGTATTTTTTTTTCGCACGTGTCATCATTGGGTACTGGAACCGAAGACAAATCTCTTTGACACTTTCGCATGAGCTATGAAACATATACTTGAGCTTTTATAATTAGGAACGAATGCTAATTCTGTTCTGTTTACTGGGGTAGTTTGAGTTATCTCTTTTAAGATACCATGCTCGAAAATAGTAAGATGGTACAAAACTTAATAGTGAAGGGATCCGGTCTGTGCAATAATGTTGAAACTTTGAAAGTGTCTGAATCCTGATTATCTTTCTTGGATCGAAACACGCAGTAGTCTACAGTTGTCGAGTTGTGACGTTGTGTCACAAGAGCGACGTCCCTTCGTGTAGCCGACCCGTCGACAGAAGAAACGGTGGGGCAGTTCACTTGCAATGGCATGGACTAAAGTAAACTGATTTAAAAATTTGAAGAAATACATTTTAATTCGGGATCATTTGAACTCCTTGATATAGAAGGTGAAGGTATGGATATTCTCTATAATCAATACATAGAATATGCCTCACCGTTTGATCCGTCTACTCTTGTGATGCAACGTCACAACTCGGGAATACGGTATTATTTTGAAGAGTAACTTGGATTTTCGAATCGGACCAAAAAGGTATCTTTCGCAACTGGACCACAGGGGGAACCTGTGAACCAAATTTGAGAAAGATCCACGCAGTACTTTCTGAGAAATTACGATAAAGTTCCATGGGAAAATCCAAGATGGCCGCCTGGTGGCCATATTGGATTTTCGAATCGGACCAGAAAAGGTATCTTGCACAACTAGACACCAAGGGGACACCAAGGGGAATCATGACAAGATGGTCACCTTGTGGCCATATTGGATTTTCGAATCGGACCAGAAAAGGTATCTTGCACAACTAGACTCCAAGGGGAACCTGTGTACCAAATTTGAGAAAGATCCATACAGTATTTCCTGAGAAATCGCTATAACAAGAATTGTTTACGGACGGACGGACGACGGACGGACGACGGACCACGGACGAAAAGCGATTTGAACAGCCCACCATCTGGTGATGGTGGGCTAAAAATGGCGGGCGTTCTTCGACAAGCCACAAGAGAGTAAATAAGGGGAGGTAAGCCAGTTCCACATTATGACAGGCCTACTACCTAGCCTGGCTCACATATTCCCCAAATTCATTATGTACCATACCGGGTGGGATCTGCGCTGCCAGGTACGCACGCCCAATAACGGATTCAATGGATTTTCTAGTCTTTAACCGTTAGTCAAGGACCTCCAAAACGCTTTTAAAACTTTCGATGGCATTTTTTGTTAAAAATAGGTATCCATGTTAAATTAGTTATTTGCGTGGTAGGAATTAAGGTAGGAGGGGATATCACCCTGACTGGTGGGCAATTAAGTATCCAAGCTGAACTACTGGTATGTAGTATAGTGTAAAAGGTAATTAATATTAATATGAATTAATTATTATTATTATTAAGGTAATTTCAGGGTCATTTTGGGGTCAAATGAAGTCAAAAATCGGTTAAAAATTAATATGCACAATACTAATTGTTACGAATGGGTATCCAAGCTGGATTAGATGAATATAGTGCAAGGTTTAAGGTAGTCATAGATAACACGTTAGTTATGAGAATTAATGTCAGTTTTGGGTCAAACGACCATCAACGATGAGCAAAAATGGGTTATAAACTAATATCCACAGTATTAATTGTTACGAATGAGTATTTAAGCTGAATTAGTTGTATGTAATGTAACGTTTAAATTCGTCATAGATAACACGTTAAGTATACAAGTTAAGGTCATTTTAGGGTCACGTTTGAGTAAATGGGGTCAAAAATGGGTACAAATGGGCTATAAAGTAATATCCACAATACTTATTTTTAAGAATGGGTATTCAGACTAAATTAGCTGTATGTAGTGTAGGGTTTTCAGGTAGGCATAATTACCATTATGTAATCATTATGTTGCCTGTCTAGGATTATTCAAATAGACTAAAAAACTGACCTACTATGACAGCTATAGTGTGAAGCAGCTCAGTTCTAGCAAATGCCTGCTTCCACCTAAAAATAATCCCTTTGAATTTGGCGAATAACATTTATCAAGTTGAGCAAGAGTTTCGAGTGACTCAGATGAACCCAGATGCTCACCGCCTTGAATCCAACAATTGTATTCTCATCTGAAAATCATGCCAACAGAATAAAAATGGGCATAATGTAATAAGCTATAGCGTTATTCTGCTCAATTTAAACAAGTTTGTACCTAATATTCCAACAATAACATAAAAAACACGAATATCTGGATGACGCCTTATGGTCGCCATTTTGATTTTAATCTGAAGACTGAGCAAATAGGTTCAAAATGGGCATAAGGTATTTGGCTATGATGCAGAATCCTTCAATTTTGAAAAATTTACACAAGCAACTAAGAATAATGCCTTGATCTATACGAGCAACATGGACAAACAGGGGTTTCCGAAAACCCCACACGACTCCCATATTGAATTTGACCATCGTATTTTGACCGCGTGGATAAGCAAATAGATTCAAAATGGACGTAAGTTGTTAGTCTATGCTTGAAGATCCCTGTTTTAGTAAATTTGCAAAATGAGCTAGAATAATGCCTCGAAATATGCGAGCAGCAGAAAAGTATGATTTTCAGATGACTCCATATAGCCGCCATTTTGAATTTGACCATGAAATCTTGAACTTGAGGATATGTAAATAGATTCAAAATGGGAATAAGATGTTGGTCCATGCTTAGAGATCCCTCAGCTTTGATAAAATTACATGATGAGCCCAAAATAGGCATAAGGTGCTAAGCTTTGATGCAATATCCCTTCGTGATTTGCAAAGTGAGCTAAGAATAATGCCTATTATATGAATAACCTTAAAAACGGGTGATTTAAGGATGAACCCACATGAGCATCATTTTTTAATTAACGCATGATGGTCAATCATAAAAATTAGCCAAATATAATATTCCAAATCTAGGGAAAGTCTTCGCTCTCGATTTTTAATCATTAGCCAATACCGCGAATTTTCAAAAGGGCCCTAACTTTCCGAACTCTCCGAATCACCCAGGCCAGAAAGGGTAACTCAAACTACTTCAAACTCGAGAAAGAAAACTTGGCACCAACAATTATTTTGATCGGCAAGGTTTAATCTATAAGAAAATGCATGTTGCCAGACTTCATAAAAAAAATACTGGAATATCCCACACTACTTATCTCAAAATGCACCCACTAGAACTACTTCAGATTTGATATCCCTTTCTTTCACAAATAATTTAAAACAAAATGTTTTCAATTTTTTAAGGCCCATCTTTTGGCCATCATTGGATCTTATTTGACCTCGAAATGAGCTCATAATGACCTCAAATTGGCAAAGTTGTCTTTATATTCAATCTACCTTGAGCCATACTGCATACAAAACTAATTAACAAGCAGCACAATATATTTGAAACTTTTCCCTCATTTTTGACATCATTTGACCCCTAAAGTGACCTGTATTGTTAACCTCAATTTCAATTATTAACGAGCTAACCATACATATGTTAAAACCCTATAGTACATAAAACCAATTTAGCGTGAATACCGATTAGTAACAAACGCCACCTTGAAAATTGAGTTAGGAACGATTTTTTACCAAATTCGACCTTATTTGACCCCAAAAGTGACCCCAAAATGGCCTTTAGCCCAAAATCCGAGTGGGATCACCTCCCACATTGAACCTTACGACGCAAAGAACTAATTTAGCATGAGTAACCATTTGTAACAATCAATGCCATCAAAATTAGCATTTGGTGTCCTTGGCCGGTCGCCTATAATTGAGCATCGATACCCATTACACCATCAACATTAAGTAAATGGCAGTGACCTAAAAATGACCTCGAATGGCTCGTATCTGCTTTGCATCGACCCTTATCTTAAACTTCACCCCGTAGAACTACTTCAGCTTGAATACCCATTCCTCTTTATAAAGAATGCCATAAAAATTGTTTTAACCCTATCTGGCCTGGGGGAGCCATTATGGCCCCCCCCACCAAACTTTCTGCGCTATATCCGGAACGACAACAAATGGAGAGCTGAATCTCTATGACTTTATAGTTTGTCATATTGGGGTCATTTCGAGCCTATTTGCATAACCCCCCATGGTCATGGCGCATGGCGCAGAGGATCATGGGTAAATCCAAGATGGCGGCCACATTGGGTAGCAGAAAAGTGATATTTTTGTCATATTTCTTCAAAATTTCTGCCTTTCCGCGATGAAAAGTGAGCAAAAACTATTTTATTTCACATCACATTAATATTTACTAATTTATCACGCAGTTTTTGCGGAGAAATTGCAAAAATAAAAAATTCGGAAAATCTGAA
>JAVTVY010025396.1:0-104466 GCA_036873755.1 Hanleya hanleyi
CTAAATGGGTATTATCTGGATATGGGCAATTTACACCGACTCTATTTGTTGCTCCCAGTCACTCAGAAATCTAATTTGCGCCACTTTTAGAGTGGTCTAGATATCTTCTTAATACATTTATCTATCTTGCTGACCCAGTTTTGGGTGCCTAACTTGGAGATGCCATACCCTCCGAGCCAGCGCTAAATGGGTACTATCTGGATATGGGCAATTTACACCGACTCTATTTGTTGCTCCCAATCACCCAGAAATCGAATTTGCGCCACTTTTAGAGGGATCTGAATATCTTCCTAATACATTTATCAATCTTCCTGACCCAGTTTTGGGTGTCTAACTTGGAGATGCCATACCCTCCGAGACAGCGCTAAATGGGTATTATCTGGATATGGGCAATTTACACCGACTCTATTTCTTGCTCCCAATCACCCAGAAATCGAATTTGCGCCACTTTTAGTGTGGTCTAGATATCTTCTTAATACGTTTATCTATCTTTCTGACCCAGTTTTGGGTGTCTAACTTCGAGATACCATACCCTCCGAGACAGCGCTAAATGGGTATTATCTGAATATGGGCAATTTACACCGACTCTATTTGTTGCTGCAAATCACCCACAAATCGAATTTGCGCCAAGTTTAGAGTGGTCTAGATATCTTCCTAATACATTTATCTATCTCCCTGATCCAGTTTTGGATGTCTAACTTGGAGATGCCACACCCTCCGAGACAGCGCTAAATGGGTATTATCTGGATATGAGCAATTTACAACGACTCTATTTATTGCTTCCAATCGCCAACAAATCGAATTTGCGCCACTTTTAGAGTGGTCTAGATATCATTCCAATACATTTATCCATCTTCCTGGCCCAGTTTTGGGTGTCTAACTTGGAGACATCATACCCTGCGAGACAGAGCTATATGGGTATTATCTGTATATGGGCAATTTACACCGACTCTATTTGTTGCTCCCAATCTCCCAGAAATCGAATTTGTGCCACTTTAGAGTGGCCCAGATATCTTCCGAATACATCTATCTATCTTCCTTATCCAGTTTTGAGTGTCTAACTTGGAGCTGCCATACCCTCCGAGAGAGCGCTAAATGAGTATTATCTGGAAATGGGCAATTTACACCGACTCTATTTGTTGCTCCCAATCACCCACAAATCGAATTTGCGCCACTTTTTGTGTGGCCTAGATATCTTCCTAATACATTTATCTATCTTCCTGACCCAGTTTTGTGTGTCTAACTTGGAGAGGCCATACCCTCCGAGACCGCTCTAAACGGGTATTATCTGGATATGGGCAATTTACACCCATTTTATTTGTTGCTCGTGATCACCCACAAATCGAATTGCGCCACTTTTAGAGTGGTCTAGATATCTTCCTAATACATTTATCTATCTTCCTGACCCAGTTTTGGGTGTCTAACTTGGAGATGCCATACCCTCCGAGACAGCGCTAAATGGGTATTATCTGGATATGGGCAATTTACACCAACTCTATTTGTTGCTCCCAATCACCCAGAAATCGAATTTGCGCCACTTTTAGTGTGGTCTAGATTTCTTTCTAATACATTTATATATCTTCCTGACCCAGTTTTGGGTGTCTAACTTGGAGAAACCATACCCTCCGAGACAGCGCTAAATGGGTATTATCTGGATATGGGCAATTTACACCGACTCTATTTGTTGCTCCCAATCACCCAGAAATCGAATTTGCGCCACTTTTAGAGGGATCTTAATATCTTCCTAATACATTTATCAATCTTCCTGACCCAGTTTTGGGTGTCTAACTTGGAGATGCCATACCCTCCGAGACAGCGCTAAATGGGTATTATCTGGATATGGGCAATTTACACCGACTCTATTTGTTGCTCCCAATCACCCAGAAATCGAATTTGCGCCACTTTTACAGTGGTCTAGATATCTTTCTAATACATTTATCTATCTTCCTGACCCAGTTTTGGGTGTTTAATTTGGAGTAGCCATAACCTCCGAGACAGCGCTAAATGGGTATTATCTGGATATGGGCAATTTACACCGACTCTATTTGTTGCTCCCAATGACCCAGAAATCGAATTTGCGCCACCTTTAGAGTTGTCTAGATATCTTCCTAATACATTTATCTATCTTCCTGACTCAGTTTTGGGTGTCTAACTTGGAGACGTCATACCCTCCGAGACAGAGCTATATGGGTATTATCTGGATATGGGCAATTTACACCGACTCTATTTGTTGCTCCCAATCACCCAGAAATCGAATTTGTGCCACTTTTAGAGTGGTCTAGGTATCTTCCTAATACATTTATTTATCTTCCTAACCCAGTCTTGGATGTCTAACTGGGAGATGCCATACCCTCCGAGAGAGCGCTAAATGGGTATTATCTGGATATGAGCAATTTACACCGACTCTATTTGTTGCTCCCAATCACCCAGAAATCGAATTTGCGCCACTTTTAGAGTGGTCTAGATATCATTCTAATACATTTATCTATCTTCCTGGCCCAGTTTTGGGTGTCTAACTTGGAGACGTCATACCCTGCGAGACAGAGCTATATGGGTATTATCTGGATATGAGCAATTTACACCGACTCTATTTGTTGCTCCCAATCTCCCAGAAATCGAATTTGTACCACTTTT
The DNA here is from genome assembly GCA_036873755.1 of Hanleya hanleyi. Lineage (NCBI taxonomy): Eukaryota > Metazoa > Mollusca > Polyplacophora > Lepidopleurida > Hanleyidae > Hanleya > Hanleya hanleyi. The sequence goes on from JAVTVY010025396.1 coordinate 2,635, forward strand.
AGAGTGGTCCAGATATCTTTCGAATACATTTATCTATCTTCCTTATCCAGTTTTGAGTGTCTAACTTGGAGATGCCATACCCTCCGAGAGAGCGCTAAATGAGTATTATCTGGATATGGGCAATTTACACCGACTCTATTTGTTGCTCCCAATCACCCACAAATCGAATTTGCGCCACTTTTAGAGTGGTCTAGATATCTTCCTAATGCATTTAGCTATCTTACTGACCCAGTTTTGGGTGTCTAACTTGGAGATGCCATACCCTCTGAGACAGCGCTATATGGGTATTATCTGGATATGGGCAATTTACACCGGCTCTATTTGTTGCTCCCAGTCACCCACAAATCTAAATTGCGGCACTTTTAGAGTGGTCTAGATATCTTCTTAATACATTTATATATCTTGCTGACCCAGTTTTGGGTGTCTAACTTGAAGATACCATACCATCCGAGACAGCGCTAAATGGGTATTATCTGGATATGGGCAATTTATCCCGACTCTATTTGTTGCTACAAATCACCCACAAATCGAATTTGCACCACTTTAAGAGTGGTCCAGATATCTTTCTAATATATTTATCTATCTTCCTGACCCAGTTTTGGGTGTCTCTTCTTGGAGATGCCATACCCTCCAAGACAGCGCTAAATGGGTATTATCTGGATATGGGTAATTTACACCGACTCTATTTGTTGCTCCCAATCACTCAGAAATCTAATTTGCGCCACTTTTAGAGTGGTCTAGATATCTTCTTAACACGTTTATCTATCTTTCTGACCCAGTTTTGGATGTCTAACTGGGAGATGCCATACCCTCCGAGCCAGCGCTAAATGGGTATTATCTGGATATGGGCAATTTACACCGACTCTATTTGTTGCTCCCAATCACCCAGAAATCGAATTTGCGCCACTTTTAGAGTGGTCTAGATATCTTCCTAATACATTTATCTATCTTCCTGACCCAGTTTTGGGTGTCTAACTTGGAGATGCCATACCCTCCGAGACAGCGCTAAATGGGTATTATCTGGATATGGGCAATTTACACCGACTCTATTTGTTGCTCCCAATCACTCAGAAATCTAATTTGCGCCACTTTTAGAGTGGTCTAGATATCTTCTTAATACGTTTATCTATCTTTCTGACCCAGTTTTGGGTGTCTATCTGGGAGATGCCATACCCTCCGAGCCAGCGCTAAATGGGTATTATCTGGATATGGGCAATTTACACCGACTCTATTTCTTGCTCCCAATCACCCAGAAATCGAATTTGCGCCACTTTTAGGGTGGTCTAGATATCTTCTTAATACGTTTATCTATCTTTCTGACCCAGTTTTGGGTGTCTAACTTCGAGATACCATACCCTCCGAGACAGCGCTAAATGGGTATTATCTGAATATGGGCAATTTACACCGACTCTATTTGTTGCTGCAAATCACCCACAAATCGAATTTGCGCCAATTTTGGAGTGGTCTAGATATCTTCCTAATACATTTATCTATCTCCCTGACTCAGTTTTGGATGTCTAACTTGGAGATGCCACATCCTCCGAGACAGCGCTAAATGGGTATTATATGGATATGAGCAATTTACAACGACTCTATTTATTGCTTCCAATCGCCCACAAATCGAATTTGCGCCACTTTTAGAGTGGTCTAGATATCATTCCAATACATTTATCCATCTTCCTGGCCCAGTTTTGGGTGTCTAACTTGGAGACATCATACCCTGCGAGACAGAGCTATATGGGTATTATCTGTATATGGGCAATTTACACCGACTCTATTTGTTGCTCCCAATCTCCCAGAAATCGAATTTGTGCCACTTTAGAGTGGCCCAGATATCTTCCGAATACATCTATCTATCTTCCTTATCCAGTTTTGAGTGTCTAACTTGGAGATGCCATACCCTCCGAGAGAGCGCTAAATGAGTATTATCTGGAAATGGGCAATTTACACCGACTCTATTTGTTGCTCCCAATCACCCACAAATCGAATTTGCGCCACTTTTAGAGTGGTCTAGATATCTGCTTAATACATTTAGCTATCTTTCTGACCCAGTTTTGGGTGTCTAACTTGGAGATGCCATACCCTCTGAGACAGCGCTATATGGGTTTTATCTGGATATGGGCAATTTACACCGGCTCTATTTGTTGCTCCCAATCACCCAGAAATCGAATTTGTGCCACTTTTAGAGTAGTCTAGGTATCTTCCTAATGCATTTATCTATCTTCCTTATCCAGTTTTGGGTGTCTAACTTGAAGATACCATACCCTCCGAGACAGCGCTGAATGGGTATTATCGGGATATGGGCTATTTACAGTGACTCTATTTGTTGCTTCCAATCGCCCACAAATCGAACTTGCGCCACTCCTAGAGTGGTCTGAAAATCTTTCTTATACATTTATCTATCTTCCTGACCCAGTTTTGGGTGTCTAACTTGGAGACGTCATACCGTCCGAGACAGCTATATGGGTATTATCTGGATATGGGCAATTTACACCGACTCTATTTGTTGCTCCCAAACACCCAGAAATCGAATTTGCGCCACTTTTAGAGTGGTCTAGGTATCTTCCTAATACATTTATCTATCTTCCTGACCCAATTTTGGGTGTCTAACTTGGAGATGTCATACCCTCCGAGAGAGCGATAAATGGGTATTATCTGGATATGGGCAATTTACACCGAATCTATTTGTTGCTCCCAAACACCCAGAAATCGAATTTGCGCCACTTTTAGAGTGGTCTAGGTATCTTCCTAATACATTTATCTATCTTCCTGACCCACTTTTGGATGTCTAACTTGGAGATGCCATACCTTTCGAGACAGCGCTAAATGGGTATTATCTGGATATGGGCAATTTACACTCACTCTATTTGTTGCTCCAAATCACCCAGAAATCGAATTTGCGCCACTTTTAGAATGGTTTAGATATCTTCCTAATATATTTATCTATCTTCCTAACCCAGTCTTGGATGTCTAACTTGGAGATGCCACACCCTACGAGACAGCGCTAAATGGGTATTATCTGGATATGGACAATTTACACCGAATCTATTTGTTGCTCCCAAACACCCAGAAATCGAATTTGTGCCACTTTTAGAGTGGTCTGGGTATCTTCCTAATACATTTATCTATCTTCCTGACCCAGTTTTGGGTGTCTAACTTGGAGATGTCATACCCTCCGAGAGAGCGATAAATGGGTATTATCTGGATATGGGCAATTTACACCGAATCTATTTGTTGCTCCCAAACACCCAGAAATCGAATTTGCGCCACTTTTAGAGTGGTCTAGATATCATTCTAATACATTTATCTATCTTCCTGAACCAGTCTTGGATGTCTAACTTGGAGATGCCATACCCTCCGAGAGAGCGCTAAATGGGTATTATCTGGATATGGGCAATTTACACCGACTCGATTTGTTGCTCCCAATCACCCAGAAATCGAATTTGCGCCACTTTTAGAGTGGTCTAGATATCATTCTAATACATTTATCTATCTTCCTGGCCCAGTTTTGGGTGTCTAACTTGGAGATGCCATACCCTCTGAGACAGTGCTATATGGGTATTGTCTGGATATGGGCAATTTACACCGGCTCTATTTGTTGCTCCCAGTCACCCACAAATCGGATTTGCGCCACTTTTAGAGTGGTCTAGGTATCTTCCTAATACATTTATCTATCTTCCTGACCCAGTTTTGGGTGTCTAACTTGGAGATGCCTTACCCTCCGAGACAGCGCTAAATGGATATTATCTGGATATGGGCAATTTACACCGACTCTATTTGTTGGTCCCAATCACCCAGAAATCGAATTTGTGCCACTTTTAGAGTAGTCTAGGTATCTTCCTAATTCATTTATCTATCTTCCTTATCCAGTTTTGGGTGTCTAACTTGGACATGCCATACCCTCTGAGACAGCGCTATATGGGTATTGTCTGGATATGGGCAATTTACACCGGCTCTATTTGTTGCTCCCAGCCACCCACAAATCGGATTTGCGCCACTTTTAGAGTGGTCTAGATATCTTCCTAATACATTTATCGATCTTTCTGACCCAGTTTTGGGTGTCTAACTTGGAGATGCCATACCATCTGAGACAGCTCTAAATGGGTATTATCTGGATATGGGCAATTCACACCGGCTCTATTTGTTGCTCCCAATCTCCCATAAATCGAATTTGTGCCACTTTTACAGTGGTCTAGATATCTTCTTAATACATTTATCTATCTTCCTTATGGGACAGCGCTAAATGGGTATTTTCAGGATATGGGCAATTTACACCGGTTCTATTTGTTGCTCACAATCACCCACAAATCCAATTTGCGCCACTTTTAGAATGGTCTAGGTATCTTCCAAATACATTTATCTATCTTCCTGATCCAGTTTTGGGTGTCTAACTTGGAGATGCCATACCCTCCGAGGCAGTGCTAAATGGGTATTATCTGGATATGGGCAATTTACACCGACTCTATTTATTGCTTCCAATCACCCACAAATCGAATTTGCGCCACTTTTAGAGTGGTCTAGATATCTTTCTAATACATTTATCTATCTTCCTGACCCAGTTTTGGGTGTCTAACTTGGAGACGCCATTCCCTCCGAGACAGAGCTAAGTGGGTATTATCTGGGTATGGGCAATTTACCCCGATTCTGTTTGTTGCTCCCAATCATCCGCAAATCGAATTTGCGCCACTTTTAGAGTGGTCTAGACATCTTCCTAATACATTTATCTATCTTTCTGATCCAGTTTTGGGTGTCTAAATTGGAGACGCCATACCCTCCGAGACAGCGCTAAATGGGAATTATCTGGATATGGGCAATTTACACCGACTCTATTTGTTGCTCACAATCACACAGAAATCGAATTTGCGCCACTTTTAGAGTGGTCTAGATATCTTCCTAATACATTTATCTATCTTCGTGACCCAGTTTTCGGTGTCTAACTTGGAGACGCCATACCCTTCGAGACAGCGCTAAATGGGTATTATCTGGATATGGGCAATTTACACCGACTCTATTTGTTGCTCCCAATCACTCAGAAATCGAATTTGCGCCACTTTTAAAGTGGTCTAGATATCTTCCTAGTACATTTATCTATCTTCCTGATCCAGTTTTGGGTCTCTAACTTGGAGATGCCATACCCTCCGAGACAGCGCTAAATGGGTATTATAACTATAACTGACACACCGTCATGAGGTCATAACACGAAATATATGCTGTGGATTTGAAATTTGACCTCGGATTATGGATCACTTACCCAGAAAATATTATATGCTGTAGCCGACAAAAAAAATCATTAGGTCATAACACGAGAATGACGCTCTGGATATTGAAAAAGACGTGGCTTTGAAATTTGACCTCGGATTCGTGATCATTGACCCAAATATACTCACAAACCATCAGTTGTTGGGTAAGTGACAAAACGTCATGAGGTCATAACACGAAATATGTGCTGCGGATTTGAAATTTGACCCCGGATGATGGATCACTCCCCCAGAAAATATTATGTGTGACGTTAAGTGGTCAAGCCCAGCATTATTATCCAGCAAAATGCTAGTTATAACTATAACGTACAAAAAATAAGGAGGTCATAACACGAGATATATACTGTGGATTTGAAATTTGATTTCGCATTATAGATCACTGACCTCGAAAAGATCATATACATGTATGACAGCAAGAGGTCAAACCCCGTTTTATTTAAGAAGTTGTTATCCAGCAAAATGATATTTGTACCTCTAGCTAACAAAAAAAAACTCTTGAGGTCATAACACGAGAATTACGCTCTGGATATGGAATCCGCGTTCAGAATTGACCTTGACCTCGACCTTCACCTCAAAATCGAGTATCGAACATTTAGGTATGACTTTGACCTTGTCGGAGGGTCACAAGATATGGGCAGACGACCTTGATCTTTTCGAGATGTAATGGCCCCGTGACCCTAGAGTTGATCTATAACATCGGCCTTGACCTACGGCCTCGGAATAAAAATTGCAATAGTCAATCAAAATGTACCATCGCAAATTTTAAAATAAGGTCTAAAGTCAAGGCCGAGGTCATAGATCAACGCACAGGTCATGGCGCCATCAAGTATCAAAAGGTCAAAGTCGTCCGCCTATATCTCGTGACCTTCCGACAAGGTCATACCAAAATGTTTGATACTCGATTCCGAGGTCAAGGTCAATTCTGGCCGCGGATTCGTCACCAGTGACCCCGAAAATACTTTTAAACGAAGTTTGGATGAATTTCTGGAAACTTTCGACTAGTTTCGACCAAAATTTTCACTTCCCTCGGCGGTTCTGGAGGTCAAAATTACACCTTCACTGATTGAGTCGAAAATCGGTATATTGGTATTTTCGAGGTCACCGATTACGAATACGAGGTCAAAAGTGACCTTGACTTCGAAATCGTGTACCGAATATTTAAGTATGAGCTTGACCTTGTCGCAAGGTCACAAGGTATAGCCAGATGGGCTTGATCTGTTGGTATGTGATGGCCCCGTGACATTTGCGTTTAGCTATGACTTCGGATTTGACCGCTGACCTTGAAATAAAAATGCGATAATACAATCAAAATGTACCATAGCAAATTTTGATCTAAGGTCAACGGTCAAGGTCGAGGTTATCGGTCAACGCACAGGTGCGGGGTCATCACATTTCAAAATATCAAGGTCGTCCGCCTATATCTTGTGACCTTTCGTTAAAGTCATGCCCAAATGTTCGATACTCGATTTCGAGGTCAAGATCGAGGTGTAGGTCAATTTGGATCACGGCTTCGTGATCAGTGATGCCTATAATACTTTTGAACGAAGGTTGGGTCATATCCGCGGAACTTCAGTTTCGACTCCAAATTTCAGCCAAGGGGGAGGGATACCCTTAGCGAAAATATCGGCCAAAATAACCCTAAATAACGCCGATCCCTGGCATGTTGTGACCGCTAGTATGCGACAACTATTGCATACTCAAACATGAGTCGCATCTCTATGGGTAGCTGATACATTGTAGTTATGCATTGAGGTGCGTGTTTGCCTTTTGCAGGTTGATAAACTGACAAAACATCACGAGGTCATAACACGAGAAATGTGCCGTGAATATAGAATTTAACATCGGCTTATGGATCACTGACCACGGAAACATCACATAATCTTGGATGTCAACCCCAGCATTATTTAAGAATAATACCCAGCAAGTTGCTGGTTATAAATATAACGTGCAAAAAATCACGAAGTCATAACACGACATATATGCCGTTGCTTTGGAATTTGATCTCGAATTATGGATCACTAACCCCGAAGACATTATTCAGGACATCAAGAGCTCAAATCCAGCAGTATTTAAGAAACTCTCATCCAGCAAAATGTTAGTAAAACTTATAACTGACCAAATCATAAGGTCATAACACGAGAAATATGCTGTGGATACGAAATTTGACATCGGATTATGGATCACTGACCCAGCATTATTCAAGAAATTTTTATCCAGCAAACTGACAAAAAAATTATGAGGTCATAGCACCAGAAATACGCTCTGGTTATGGAATTTGATCAGAAAATTGACCAATAACCTCGGAAACATCATATTAAGAAGTTAACATCCAGCAAATTGCTAGTTATAACTATAAGGTACAAAAAAGCACGAGGTCATAACACGAGATAAATGCCGTGAATTTGGAATTTGACCTCGGATTATGAATCACTGACATCGAAAACATTATATATGACCTCAAGAGGTCAGACCCAGCATTATTTAAGAATTTTTATCCAGCAAAATGCTTTGTTGCAACTATAACTGACAAAACAATCATGAGGCCATAACACGAGAATTACGCTCTGGATATAGAATTTGACCTAGGATTATGGGCCACTGACCGCGGAAACATCACATATGACATCAAGAGCTCAATCCCAGCATTATTTAAGAAGTTGACATCCAGCAAATTGCTAGTTATAACTATAAGGTGCAAAAAAATAATAAAAAACATGTAAAAAAAACTATAAAGAATTTTGGAAAACTGCTCGGTTGAAAGTGTTTGTATTTATTTATATTTTTTGACATATTTTTAAATATCGTTATCTAAAAGTTCAATTTTCGGCATCTCCCGTCAAGGCGACTTACGTTTTGTAGGAACGAAAAGCGTACTACGTCTGTATTTCATGCATAAGATCTACAATCTTTGGCTTATATTATTTAGCCCTAGTTTCTGGCTGCTGGAGACGGGTCACTAGGGCCCAGGCAATAAAAAAATTAACGGAGCTACACACTTGCAGGCACACTTTTCAGGCAAAACGACTTTTGCAAATGTGCAAATTGTTTTCGCGAAAGAAATATGACGAAACTATCACGTTTCTGGTACCCCATGTGGCCGCCTCTTGAATTTACCCATGATCCTCTGCTCGGGGGATTATGCAAATGGATTCAAGTTGACTCCAATAAGATAAACTATAAAGTCACGGAGTTTCAACTCTCCATGTGTTGTCGTTATGGGGATAGGGCAGAAAGTTTGGTAGGCGGCCATTTTAGCTTAAGCGGAGGTCGGAAGTCAAGGTCGAATTACACCGCATATAAGGGAAGTGGGAAGAGGAGCCGACATACTGACAAAGCCACATGACTTCACAGTATAGTCTTCTGGTTAACCTATTCTAAAGCACATACCAAGAATCTAACGATAAGTGATATGTGTTGTATCTCAGGTACGCTTTTATTGTACCTGTTCATGTGGTAACTTGGATGACATGACCACACGGCCTCTAGCACCGGCATAATCGATATTAGACACAAATCTAGAGAGCTATGATGGAAATGCTCTGACAACTCGTATATTGGTGATTGGTGAGCTGAGTCGCTGTGACAACTCGTACACTGGGGATTGGTGAGCTGCATCGTCGTCAGATGAAACTGACGGCATTTAACACAAAAGATTAGTCTGTAAGGCCCCATGTCGACCCAGCATCAACTACCCACAATACCAACATATATAAAAGACCAAAAGGTATGTACAGGGGGCGGGCCTCACGGACGAATCGCCCACCGGCAGAATCTCGCCATATATAGGTAAAAATTACAACGCATATAAGGGAAGTGGGAAGAGGTGCCGACATACTGACAAAGCCACATGACTTCACAGTATAGTCTTCTGGTTAACCTATTCTAAAGCACATACCAAGAATCTAACGATTAGTGATATGTGTTGTATCTCAGGTACGCCTTTATTGTACCTGTTCATGTGGCAACTTGGATGACATGACCACAAGGCCCCGGTTGTCACAGGTCAACGCACAGGTCAAGGGGTCATTACATTGCAAAAGGTCAAGGTTGTCCGTCTATATCTTGTGACCTTCCGACAAGGTCAAACCCATACTCAAATGTTCGATACTCGATTTGGAGGCCAAGGTCAATGTCAAGGTCAATTCCGATCTCGGATTCGTGATCAGCGACCTCGATACTACTTTAGAATGGCGTCGGTGTTCACGGTTCCGCGAAAACAATTTGCACATCTGCAAAAGTCGTTTTCACTGAAAAGAGCACCTACAATTTTCGAGTGTAGATCGGTTATTTTTTTGTTGCCAGGGACCTAGTGACCAATTTCCAGCAGCCAGGACCTAGAGCTAACCAATACAAGCAAAAAATGGAGGTTTCTAGGTTTTGTAGATCTTATGCACGAAATACAGAAGTAGTACGGTTTCTGTTCCAATAAAACATAGGTCGCTTTGACGAAGGATGTCGAAAATTAAACTCTCAGATAACGATATATACAAATATGCCAAAAATACTATAAAAAATACAAACACATTCAACCGAGCAGTTTTCCAAAAATTCTTTATATTTTATTTATATGTTTCTTTAAGTCATTAAAATTGGCCAAAACTCGACATTCAGAGGGCCATAACTCCGACAGTATTTCGAATTTTGCAAAACGATTTTCAGATTTGAAATCAGTGTGCACGAGGGTACGTTGTTATATGCAAGCTTGGTGATATTTCTACAAAAACTGGGAAATTTAACTTTGGACATAGGTGAATGCAAAATTATTTTTTCTACAGGTAAATATAATGCATATTTTGTCATTTTTACATGTATTTAGAGCAGATAGCTCAAGGGGAACTTTGAATAGAAATATTCCAAGGAGGCTAACCATTTTTGCACTCCTAATTCTACCCTAAAAGAATGATAATATTCTGAAATTTAGGGAAAAATGGCTGGATATTTACGCCAGCAGAGCAAAAAAGGAAAGGCCAAATTGTAGGGCTGAAAATATACTATTTCTGTTAAGTTGAGAAACGGATAAATGAAATTGAGCCAGAGCAATCACATCAAACAGCGCAGAATCTTTTAATGTGAATGATGTACAATAAATTTGAAACTAGACTGTGAAATTTGGGACAGATTGAAGCAATATTGACTTCTCTATAGGCAAATCTAAAGCTTGTTTTGCCTTCTATACATGTATATTCAAGAAAAAAAGGTTAGATAGATGAACAAGGGCTTTGAAGAGAAATATTCAAAGTATGCTAACCATTTTCGCACATCTTATTCTACCCTAATAGAATGATTACGTTCTGAACTTTGAAAAAAGGAAAGGCCAAATAGTAAGGCTGTAAATATGCCATTTCTGTTAATTTGACATAGATAAATGAAATTGATTTACAGAAATCAAATCAAATTCTTTGGAATCTTTTACTCTGAATGTTGTACATAAATTTAAAACTGGACTCTGAAATTTTGGACACATTGAAGCAAAATTGGCTTCTCTACAGGCAAATCCCAAGCTTATTTTGCCTGATATACATGTATTTTGAAGGGAAAAGGGATAGATAGATGACCAAATACTTTGAATAGAAATATTTCAAGTGGGCTAACCATTTTTGCACACCTGATTGTACCGTAACAGAATGATTATACTGTGAAATTTGGCAAAAATTGGTTGGATATTAACATCAGCAGACCAAAAAAGGAAAGCCAAATTTTAGGAATGAAAATATGCCATTTCTGTTAAGTTGACATAAGTAAATTAAATTGAGTTAGAGAAATCCCATCAAATTGCGCAGAATCTTTTAATGTGAATGATGTAAAATGAATTTGAAACTAGACTGTGAAATTTGGGACAGATTGAAGTAAAATTGGCTTCTCTGCAGGCAAATTTAAAGCTTATTTTGCCTTCTATACATGTATATTCAAGGAATAGATAGATGAACAAGGGCTTTGGACAGAAATGGACAAAGTAGGCTAACCATTTTCACACACCTGATTCTACCCTAACAAAATGATTACATTCTGAATTTTGGGAAAAAATGGTTGGATATTAACGCCAGCAGAGCAAAAAAAGGAAAGGCCAAATTGTAGCGCTGAAATTACGCCATTTCTGTTAAGATTACACAGATAAATGAAATTGAGTTCGAGAAATCCGGTCAATTGCGCAGAATCTTTTAATGTGAATGATGTACAATGAATTTGAAACTAGACCGTGAAGTTTGGGACAGAGTGAAGCAAAATTGGCTTGTCTATAGGCAAATCTAAAGCTTATTTTGTGTCATATACATGTATTTTGAAGGGAAAAATGGTAGGTAGATGACCAAAGACTTTGAATAAAAATATTCCAAGTAGGCTAACCATTTTTGCATTATATATGTCTGTAGAAAACTGAAATTTGACATCGGTTTACAGATCACTGACCACAGAAACATTACATATGACCTCTAGAGGCCAAACCCAGCATTATTTAAGATGTTGCTGTTCAGCAAATTGCTAGTTGTGACTGCACCTGACAAAAAAACTCATGAGGTCACAACACGAGAAATATGATGTGGATTAGGAATTTAACCTCCGATTATGAATCACTGACCTCGAAAATATTATATGTGACGTCAAGTTTTCAAACCCAGCTTTAGTAAAGAAGTTGTTATCCATTAAAATGCTATTTGTTACTATAGCTGACGAAAAAATCATGAGGTCATAACACGAGAAATAAGCCATGGTTTTGGAATTTGACCACGGATTCGCGGTCGGTGACCTCGAAAATGGCATGCAGCGACTTGAAAAATGAGTTCGCTAACGACCATGAAGCATGTATTGCTATAAAAACGGGGGTCGCCTTCTGTTCCTCAACTATCTACCCGGATATGTATAGCACACCTGGATTCAGGCTAGGAGTTACCCTGGCATTCGAGGTCAAATTCCAAATCCACGGCATACATACCTCATGACTTTTTGTACGTTATAGTTATAACTAGCAATTTGCTGGATGACAACTTCTTAACTAATACTGGGTTTGACCTCTTTATGTAAGAGGACTTTCGAGGTCAGTGATTCCTAATCCCAGGTCAAATTTCAAATCCATATCAAATATCTCTCGAGGTCATATGTGATGTTTGCGCTGTCAGTTATCAGGTCAGGTCAAATTCCATATCCAGAGCATAATTTTCGTGTTATGACCGTATGATTTTTTTGTCGGTTATAGTTACAAGTAGCATTTTGTTGAATAACAATTGCTCAAATAATGCTGGTTTTGACCTCCTGAGATCATATATGATGTTTTTGAGGTCAGTGATTCACAATCCGAGATCAAATTCCAAATTCACAGCATTTATCTCGTGTTATGACCTCATAATTTTTTGTACCTTATAGTTATAACTAGCAATTTGCTTAATGTCAAAGATTGACCTCGTGAGGTCATATATGATGTTTCCTAGGTTATTGATCCATAATCCGATGTCAAATTTCACATCCACATCGTATTTCTGGTGTTATGACCTATGACATATGACCAGCTATAGCTATAACTAGCATTTTGCTGGATACAAATTTCTTAAATAAGGCTGGGTTTGACATCTTAATTGGGGTCATATATGATGTTTTCAAGGTCAGTGAGCTATAATCCGACGCCAAATTCAAAATCCGCGGCATATTTTTTATCATGACTCAAGATTTTTTGGCCAGTTATAGTTATAACTAGCATTTTGCTGCTTAATATCTTCTTACACCATGCTGGGTTCGACCTCTTGAGGTCATACGTAATGTTTCCGCGGTCAGTGATCCATAATCCGATGTCAAATTCCATATCCAGATACGCTCTGGATATGGAATTCTCGTGTTATTACCTCATCATTTTTTGTCAGCTAAAGTTAACACTAGCCTTTTGCTGGACAACAACTTCTTAAATAATGCTGGGTTTGACTTCTTTATGTCATATATGATGTTTTCGAGGTCAGTGATCCATAATTCGAGGTCAAATTCCAAATTCACAGCGTAATTCTCGTGTTATGACCTCATGATTTTTTGTACCTTATAGTTATAAGTAGCATTTTGCTGGATAGCAACTTCTTAAATAATGCTGGATTTGACCTCTTGAGGTCATATATGATCTTCTAGAGTTCAGTGACCCAAAATCCGAGGTCAAATTCCAAATCCGGGGCATATTTTTTATTATATCTCATGAATTTTTGGTCAGTTATAGTTATAACTAGCATTTTGTTGCTCAACAACTTCTTAAATATTGCTGGGTTTGACATCTCGATGTCATATGATGTTTCCGATGTCAGTGATCCATAATCCGAGGTCAAATTCCAAATTCACAGCATATGTATAGTGTTATGACCTCGTGATTTTTTGTACCCTATAGTTATAACTAGCAATTTGCTGGATGCCAACTTCGTTAACAATGCAGGGTTTAAACGCTAAAAAATGGGTCAAAAAGATAGCTAAATTTATTAGAAAGATATCTAGACCACTCTAAAAGTGACGCAAATTGGATTTGTTATATAAGTTAAACACATAAAAATGGGTCAGAAAGATAGATAAATGTATTAGGAAGATATCTAGACCACTCTAAAAGTGGCGCAAATTCGATTTCTGGGCGATTGAGAGCAATAAATAGAGCCGGTGTAAATTGTCCATATCCAGATAATACCCATTTAGCGCTGTCTCGGAGGGTATGGCATCTCCAAGTTAGACACCCAAAACTGGGTCAGGAAGATAGATAAATGTATTAGAAAGATATCTAGACCACTCTAAAAGTGGCGCAATTTCGATTTCTGGGTGATTGGGAGCAATAAATAGAGCCGGTGTAAATTGCCCATATCCAGATAATACCCATTTAGCGCTGTCTCGGAGGGTATGGCATCTCCAAGTTAGACACTCAAAACTGGGCCAGGAAGATAGCTAAATGTATTAGGAAGATATCTAGACCACACTGAATGTGGCGCAAATTCGATTTTTGGGTGATTGGGAGCAACAAATAGAGTCGGTGTAAATTGCCCATGTCCAGATAATACCCATTTTGCACTGTCTCGGATGGTATGGCATCTCCAAGTTAGCCACCCAAAACTGGATCAGGAATATAGATAAATGTATTATGAAGATATCTAGACCACTCTAAAAGTGGCGCAATTTCGATTTCTGCGTAATTGGGAGCAACAAATAGAGTCGGTGTAAATTGCCCATCTCCAGATAATACCCATTTAGCGCTGTGTCGTAGGGTATGGCATCTCCAAGTTAGACACCCAAAACTGGTTCAGGAAGATAGATAAATGTATGTGGAAGATATCTAGACCACTCTAAAAGTGGTGCAAATTCGATTTCTAGGTGATTGGGAGCAACAAATAGAGTCGGTGTAAATTGCCCATATCCAGAAAATACCCATTTAGCGCTGTCTCGGAGGGTATGGCATCTCCAAGTTAGACACCCAAAACTGGTTCAGGAAGATAGATAAATGTATGTGGAAGATATCTAGACCACTCTAAAAGTGGTGCAAATTCGATTTCTGGGTGATTGGGAGCAACAAATAGATTCGGTGTAAATTGCCCATATCCAGAAAATACCCATTTAGCGCTGTCTCGGAGGGTATGGCATCTCCAAGTTAGACAACCAAAACTGGGTAAGGAAGATAGATAAATGTATTAGGAAGATATCTAGACCACTCTGAAAGTGGCGCAAGTTCGATTTCTGGGTGATTGGGAGCAACAAATAGAGTCGGTGCAAATTGTCCATATCCAGATAATACACATTTAGCGCTTTCTCGGAGGGTATGGCATCTCCAAGTTAGACACCCAAAACTGGGTCAGGAAGATAGATATTTGTATTAGGAAGATATGTAGACCACTCTAAAAGTGGCGCAAATTCGATTTCTGGGTGATTGGGAGCAACAAATAGAGTCGGTGTAAATTGCCCATATCCAGATACTACCCATTTAGCGCTGTGTCGGAGGGTATGGCATCTCCAAGTTAGACACCCAAACTGGTTCAGGAAGATAGATAAATATATGTGGAAGATACCTAGACCACTCTAAAAGTGGCGCAAATTCGATTTCTGGGTGATTGGGAGCAATAAAGAGAGCCGGTGTAAATTGCCCATATCCAGATACTACCCATTTAGCGCTGTGTCGGAGGGTATGGCATCTCCAAGTTAGACACCCAAACTGATTCAGGAAGATAGATAAATGTATTAGGAAGATATCTAGACCACTCTAAATGTGGCGCAAATTCGATTTCCGGGTGATTGGGAGCAACAAATTGAGTCGGTGTAAATTGCCCATATCCAGATAATACCCATTTAGCGCTGTCTCGGAGGGTATGGCATCTCCAAGTTAGACAACCAAAACTGGGTCAGCAAGATAGATAAACGTATTAGGAAGATATCTAGACCACTCTAAAAGTGGCGCAAATTGGATTTCTGGGTGATTGGGAGCAACAAATAGAGTCAGTGTAAATTGCCCATATCCAGACAATACCCATTTAGCACTGTCTCGGAGGGTATGGCATCTCCAAGTTAGACAGCCAAAACTGGGTCCGAAAGATAGATAAATGTATTAGAAAGATATCTAGACCACTCTAAAAGTGGCGCAAATTCGATTTCTGGGTGATTGGGAGCAACAAATAGAGTCGGTGTAAATTGCCCATATCAAGATAATATCCATTTAGCGCTGTCTCGCAGGGTATGGCATCTCCAAGTTAGACACCCAAAAGTGGATCACGAAGATAGATATATGTATTAGGAAGATATCTAGACCACTCTAAAAGTGGCGCGAATTCGATTTCTGTGTGATTGGGAGCAACAAATAGAGTCGGTGTAAATTGCCCATATCCAGATAATACCCATTTAGCGCTGTCTCGGAGGGTATGGCATCTCCAAGTTAGACACCCAAAACTGGGTCAGGAAGATAGATATTTGTATTAGGAAGATATCTAGACCACTCTAAAAGTGGCGCAAATTCGATTTGTGGGTGATTGGGACGAACAAATAGAGTCGGTGTAAATTGCCCATATTCAGATAATACCAATTTAGCGCTGTCTCGGAGGGTATGACATCTCAAAGTTAGACACCCAAAACTGGGTCAGAAAGATAGATAAATGTATTAGAAAGATATTCAGTCCCCTCTAAAAGTGGCGCAAATTCGATTTCTGGGAGATTGGGAGCAACAAATAGAGTCGGGGTAAATTGCCCATATACAGATACTACCCATTTAGCGCTGCCACGGAGGGTATGGCATCTCCAAGTTAGACACCCAAAACTTTGTCAGGAAGATAGATAAATGTATTGGAAAGATATCTAGCTCACTCTAAAAGTGGCGCAAATTCGATTTCTGGGTGATTGGGAGCAACAAATAGAGTCGGTGTAAATTGCCCATATCCAGATAATACCCATTTATCGCTGTCTCGGAGGGTATGGCATCTCCAAGTTAGGCGCCCAAAACTGGGTCAGGAAGATAGATAAATGTATTAGGAAGATATCTAGACCGCACTAAATGTGGCGCAAATTCGACTTATGGGTGATTGGGAGCAACAAATAGAGTTGGTGTAAATTGCCCATATCCAGATAATACCCATTTAGCGCTGTCTCGGAGGGTATGGCATCTCCAAGTTAGACACCCACACCTGGGTCACGAAGATAGATATATGTATTAGGAAGATATCTAGACCACTGTAAAAGTGGCGCGAATTCGATTTCTGCGTGATTGGGAGCAACAAATAGAGTCGGTGTAAATTGCCCATATCCAGATAATACCCATTTAGCGCTGTCTCGGAGGGTATGGCATCTCCAAGTCAGACACCCAAAACTAGATCAGGAAGATAGATAAATGTATTAGGAAGATATCTAGACCACTCTAAAAGTGGCGCAATTTCGATTTCTGGGTGATTGGGAGCAACAAATAGAGTCGGTGTAAATTGCCCATATCCAGATAATACCCATTTAGCGCTGTCTCGGAGGGTATGGCATCTCCAAGTTATACACCCAAAACTGGGTCAGGAAGATAGATAGTTGTATTAGGAAGATATCTAGACCACTCTAAAAGTGGCACAATTTCGATTTCTGGGTGATTGGGAGCAACAAATAGAGTCGGTGTAAATTGCCCATATCCAGATAATACCCATTTAGCGCTGTCTCGGAGGGTATGGCATCTCCAAGTTAGACACCCAAAACTGGGTCAGAAAGATAGCTAAATGTATTAGGAAGATATCTAGACCACTCTAAAAGTGGTGCAAATTCGATTTGTGGGTGATTGGGAGCAACAAATAGAGTCGGTGTAAATTGCCCATATCCAGATAATACCCATTTAGCGCTGTCTCGGAGGGTATGGCATCTCCAAGTTAGACACCCAAAACTAGGTCAGAAAGATAGATAAATGTATTAGGAAGATATCTAGACCACACTAAAAGTGACGCAAATTCGATTTCTGGGTGATTGGGAGCAACAGATAGAGTCGGTGCAAATTGCCCATATCCAGATAATACCCATTTAGCGCTGTCTCGTAGGGTATGGCATCTCCAAGTTAGACACCCAAAACTGGGTCAGGAAGATAGATAAATGCATTAGGAAGATATCTAGACCACTCTAAAAGTGGCGCAAATTCGATTTCTGGGTGATTGGGAGCAACAAATACAAACCCTTTAGAAATGTACTTAATAGCACACATTTTGAAGCATTCTTCTCAAATTTATATTCACAGGGAAGACAATTTATTGGGGAAAACATGGTCCTATTCGTGTTATGAAAGACATAATGGTTGTCGAAATATATCGATTTTCATGAAGGTTACTACTTTCACATATCGCGATTTAGAATATCGAAATGGGAATAAGGAATAAGGAAATAAGTTCAGCGCCGTTGTTTTTTTTTTCAATAAGTTCTGCCTTCGTCGTTGTCTGAGCTTTTCTTAGATCCACAAGTAGAAGCTGGATAGGACAATATTGTACAAACATACAGCCTGGATGTGAGTGTAGGGCTGGCACAGTGTAAACAGACCTTCATAAATTGGAAAGTGCTGTAAGAGTAGACAGCCGAAAAGATATTTCTTATGAATTTATAGCCCAAAAGACATCAGCACAGTAATGCAGTGGCTAGTTGTTGGGCGATGTGAGAAGCTTGATTCAGAAGATTGTGGCCCACAAATAAGTAATCGAAATATCAATCTCCTCTAATACAATCCGCACAGAAATCCAAGCAGGAGAATAATACAAACTAAGTATAGACATACTACAAGACGATTAACAGTTGTCAACCATCATTCTATCCGTGCCCTCATATTCGAAACATTGCCGAGAATCAATTCATCAATTCCAAGTCGTTCCCTGGAATAACTTGTTCCCAAGATGGCATGTGCATGCCGAAGCACATTAAAGTAATTTGCTCACAGGCATAGCCAGGAGGTCATCGTGGATACATGTACGTTGGATATTCGTATGGGGTTCAATTTCTATAACGGAGCGTTGACCTGCTGGTGTGGAATACAGCGTGTTCGTGGATAAACCAAGTGTACTGATAGCAGCGACTCGAGGACAATAGGTTAGGTGGAGGAGTGTTGACAGGTGAGAGGTAAACCCCTGATTATCGTATAGGTGCAGTGACATTAGAGTCCATAGACTGTGGGATATACCACGTGCAACTAAAAACACGGAGAGGTGAGTGAGTGAATATTATTTAACTTTCAACAATATTTCAGCCATATCACGACGAACCAACTAAGCACCACCCAGCCCAGTTGTGTTCCTGCTACTTCAAAGAAGCAATCTTTGAAGCAACATGGAACCAGACACCCTTCATCCACCCTATAAAACATTGAGGGCAGCGCACAAGACACAGGCAGGACGCTTACATGGTGCAATAAAGACAAGTGATATTACAGTGCTAGATATCACATTATCAAGTTCCTGTTGCTTCTCAGCAAGACACAGAGAAAAGGGAATAACGTCGTCCTCGCCAAAATGAATAAGCCCTATAACACATACCCTATAACAAATGGAATATTAGTATACAAGGGTCTAGTCCATCATTCATTATTCAGCCATCGTCCACACCATCATCTAACATTAGTATAATTACAACATCTTACAGTTGGAATATTAGTATAAACACATCATCTAAAAGATGAAATATTACTATAAACACATAACCGAAGGAATATTGGTATAAACGAATGATGAGTTATGAATTATGAAGTATCTTTAACCAGAATTTAATGATAGTGCTCTTTCTTCTTGTATTCAAGGACATTCCTCTACCCGGCTCCATATGGACAAAATCCTTTCGTGTACTTTTTTTCATAAGAGCGATAAATCTTCTTAAGCTCTTATATATACTGCCGTTTTGGGGTGTGAATATTTGAAACATTAGCCGAAAAATTGCGTGGAACCGGGTTGTTCCGTGTGAGTGAAAAGCAGTCGATAAAACCTCAATATACGAGCTGTGCACATGTGTGTATTTTCATCAAGGTTCAGTGCATACGGTGGTGTGATTTAGAGGAATTTCATCGTTTTAAAGGCCAGGAATCTAGAATTATAATATCTATGTATGTTTGTGTTATGTTCTGACGGACGGATCTACTAGGCAACCTTTTGTTCAGTCAGCTGCATTTCATAGGATCTCGAACACGATAGCGAATTTAAGGTGAAGACTGAATTCTACGTTTTTGATCATGTGGTGATTTCAATGCCAGGACGAAGGACTTTCAGTTGATGAAGCTTCATCTATACGTGTGCCTGGATTAACAGATGATTATGTAATAGTAGACTACGTACTGATTTCCCTATATTTACTTAATTGTTTCTATGCATTTCTGTGTAATATTTTTGTCTGACAGTAACCCAGTCAATGAAGACAAGCCGGCTATTGGTGTAATTAATTAATAACAGTTTATTCACCAAGTCTCTCATGGAATGAACTGAAAAGGGGACAAGAGGAAAAGGGGCAGCGACTGCCCATGTCCTGCCAATGAACAAAAGTGCATGAATGAGTACACTTGCATTCATAGATAATATATAACTCAATTTGAGCATATGCGAGAAATACATATTCGCATATATATGACACATGACATCGTTCCATGAACTTATACGACAGTCGTCATGAACTTGCATAGGAATATAGTACTTTAATACTTTATAATCCAGGCAATATGTTATGCGTATCATAATGCATCAGTTAGGAATCCAATAATCTGATCGGAGCTGATTATCATCAATTATATTACTCCGTATTAGATATCTTTAATAAAATCATTTAGCATAATAATCTCATTATCTGATTTCATTCTTGATATCGCCAAATATACCATG
The DNA here is from genome assembly GCA_036873755.1 of Hanleya hanleyi. Classification (NCBI taxonomy): domain Eukaryota; kingdom Metazoa; phylum Mollusca; class Polyplacophora; order Lepidopleurida; family Hanleyidae; genus Hanleya; species Hanleya hanleyi. The sequence continues at coordinate 23,171 of JAVTVY010025396.1, forward strand.
GTACTGACCTGCTAAACACTCTAATTCTATGGTATATACAGACAAGACACAGACTGGTAACTCACTAGGTCACCTAAAATAGTACAATCAAATAATAAAGAATTTGAATAATAATATAAACCATTAATTGGTACAAAAGATATTACAAGAAATGTAATCTTACAACGCGAACCGGTGGTCATGTAACTTTTGCAGAGAAACAATCTGCTTAACGCAGTTATATGTATTTCGCGCCATTTAGTCTACAACCTACATATGATTATACTTCATAGACGTTACAGAGATATACATGTAATGAGATCACCCGAATATTGTTCTGTACAACGATAATACCAAACGTACAAACATGACAGTACTCACGTTCGGAACCGGGAATAGTCTAGACCAGAACAGCGTAGCAGGTAATGTTCGAATACCATCATAATTGTGATGAAACTGTGGAATTATGAACGTCTGTTTCCTGCTTGTTTACAAGATGTCTTTCACGAACAAAGAACATAAGCGCCACCTATCGACTACTCGACACACTACAGATACAATGGAAATGTACTTAGCGGCGACTACTCCATTATACTTGGAACAAGCCAAAATTACGGTTGAGGGGGAACAACTCTCAGTGCATCAGACCACATCCATCCCAGGCGGATATCTGTCCAGTCCCTGGACACGCACGCCTACCCACGTTCGCAATACCTGACGGAACGGCACTCGACCACGGCAGAGGAACAACATCAGTTGCAAACTAAGATGCAAGCAAACACGGATGAAGGAAGATCATATTACCTGAGGGCACTTCCTCCTATCGAGTCCTAGAAGACGACCAGACGCGGCGCGCTGGTGACACTGGAAACCGGCATAGTTTCCCACCTAACCATCAACGTCTCTTCCGTTCCGATATGCACCACTGGCTTCCTTGAACAGAGCAGAGCTCAACTTTAGTAAGAAATCTGACAAACTATCGTCAGTCGTTGTAGGGCCTCTATGGCCACTCGCAACTTTTATGGTACCGCAAGTTTCAGACTGTTCACTACCACGAGCCTGAGATTCCTCCATGACAGCATTCTGTCGCGCTGCAGAACGAGGCTCTCCATAAGGATTGAAGTGACGACCTGCACCGGCACGCGTAGTTCGTCTCGGGATAGGAACAGAACATGCTTGTTGTCTTGATGTAACTTGTCTTCTCACTGGGACAGGTGGAACTGGATCACTATCAGGAGCATAATCAAGACCAATAAGAACTCCTTCATCTTCGGATTCACTGGATGAATGTGCACTAACATCTTCGGTTGGTTCATGAACTGTCTCCTCCCAAGGTGTGGCTGACGGTAGGACTGCATCTGGACACACACGTAGATTTGATCGATGCACCTTCCTCGAGAGGCCACTATGACAGCGAACCACTTTATACACCTTGGTTTGCCACGCATCTTGGATCTTGTTCCGACCTTTGACTCGGTTGCGGATGAGCACTCTATCTCCGGGTACAAGCGGCTGACTACGCAACCCCTTGTCTAGAACTCGTTTCCGGGCTCCTTCTACTCCTGCACCCATTCGTTCTTGGGCCCTTTCGTAAGCCTCTCTCAAGGCCCGTTTTTGTTCAATGAACCAATCGCTAGGTTCATTTGGGTCTTCTTTATCCTCTCCTCCAAGTAGTAGATCTATCGAGAGCTTGGGGTCTCTGCCGAACAGCAAATAGTACGGCGAATAGCTCGTAATCTCATGCGGTGTGATGTTATATGCGAAGACGACAAATGTTTCGACCAAGACTTCTTCTGGACTGGTGGAAGAGAACGCAACAGGTCATGCATAGTGCGGTTAAATCTCTCGCCCTGCCCATTACCCTGAGGGTGATATGAGCTAGTGCGAGACTTCTTTATCCCATACAAGCAACAAAGTTCCAGGATTACTGATGCTTCAAAGCTGTAGCCTTGATCGGAGTGAATTCTAAGGAGAATCCCAAACTTGTTAGACCATTCCTTGACCATGACTCTTGCTGTAGTTTCCGTTCCTTGGTCCCTTGTGGGGATCGCCACTGTGAATTTCGAAAAGACGTCGGTCCTGACGAGTACAGTCTCATAACCATCACTACTATGTTCAAGCTGAGAGTAATCGAGGGCCATCACTTCTAGAGGTCTTGTTGCAAGTAGACTACCCGCCGGTGTCCTGACACGAGGATGGGGCAATTTGGAAAGTGTACAACGTTCGCAATCCTTGCACCCCTTTTCTACGTCGGCATAGATGCCAGGTCAATAACACCGTTGACGGATGAGTGCCAGTGTCCTTTCGACTCCTTGGTGTCCTAGTTGATCAAGCATAGCGGTCAAGGCTGTATTCTTCAGTGTCTCTGGCAGAATCAGCTGCTTTATCTTGCCCAGGGTGCGGTCATTCACTTGTCGATAAAGAATTCCACCATCCATCTCGAGCCTATCCCACTGCTTAGTAAAGGCCAACACACATCGCGGAAGGTGCCTGCGTTGTCCGAAATTCGGCTTGCAACTCTTTTTCCAGAAGGGGAGAAATGCCTTGATGGTAGAGTCCCTTTCTTGCAGGTTTTGTAGCTCTGTCTTGGAATAACTGGGGAAGCTACTTAATACCTCCATGTGTGCTGGTTCATCACTAGACTCTGCTTGAATTGCACTGGTGACTGCAACACTACCAGTCAACACACTTGCAGTACAGACCTCAACTGGAACGTCCGTGAGCTTTCCCATCGACGTACAAGCTGCACGGAAGGCATCCCCTGTGACTGTTCCCTCGAATGCTTGTGGCAATGTCGACAAAGCGTCTGCGTTGGTATTCCATTTCCCAGAATGGTACCGGATTTCAAACTCAAACACAGATAACTGAGCTACCCATTGCTGCTCCACTGCTCCTAGAATAGCAGGCTGGAGGTAGCTAATTGGATTGTTATCCGTGTATGCTACGAATTTACTTCCCAGCAGATATTCTCGAAACTTGTCTGATATAGCCCATTTAAGGGCTAGAAGCTCCAGCTTAAAAGAGCTGTAATTGGACATGTTTCTTTCGGTCGGGCGTAGTCTCCTCGAAGCGTATGCGATGACCCTGCGTTCACCATCTACCTCCTGTGAAAGTACAGCCCCTAATCCTTGGTGACTGGCGTCTGTCTCAACAATAAATGGGAGTTGGAAATCAGCGTATGCGAGAATGGATGCTGAAACTAAGCTGTCCTTTAGTGAACTAAATGCTCCTTCACATGACAATGTCATCTAGATATACCAGTAGGAATTCAAAAAGTTCCTTAGGAAAACATCTCTGCATTAGCCGTTGGAATGTTTCCGGGATATTTGAGAGGCCAAATGGCATCCTACGAAATTCGTAGAGCCCAAACGGAGTCACGAACGCTGTCTTTGCTGCATCTTTCGGGCCCATTGCGACCTGGTTGTAACCGCTGGCGAGATCGAGTGTCGAGAAATACTGGACGCCACAAAAATGGTCAAGTGTATCCTGGATTCGAGGAAGAGGGAATGCGTCACGTCGTGTCTTCTGATTCAGCCTGCGGTAATCAACGCATAGTCGAAGATGACCAGTTTGCTTTGATACCAAGACTACTGGAGCAGCATAAGGTGAGTGACTCTTGAGTGACATTCTTCTGTAGTAATTTCTGTATATGTCAGCGCACCTCGTCAAGCTGGTTCGGTGGGATCCTTCTAGAAGGCTGGGCAACTGGGATTCCATCCTCGGTATGTGCTGCACTATATCAGTGTACCCCAAGTCATCATCATCTTGTGCAAATGCACCATTGTGTCTGCGAAGCAGATCTTGCAGTTGTGTTCTCTGTTGTTCCGTGATGGGCAAGCTTTCTACATCTTGCAACATCTTGTCGTATTTACTATGCACTACGGCTTCCGTGGATGTCTCGTGCACCTGACCGGTAACTTCAGAAACGGCCGGATTGCGTTCCACGAAGTCTAGCTGGACATCACTTTGTTCAGTGGTTGAAAGGCTCACTTCAACATAGTCAGCTGAATGTATGGTACCCAACCACGTCCGTGGTTGCAGCCACAAATCTTCATTACTAAGATTGGCCACCCTCACAGGCAGAATATTCGCATCTGCAGTGCAGCAAGTGTTCACCACATGCAGGCTTGGGGGAAGAGACGTCGCAACTGCTTCAACTGTAACTGTGGATTCGGTGCTTGGATTCCCTCTAAATCCACATGTATCGATGACAGAAATTGACCAAGCAGGAACATGTACGGGGCGCTTCCCTGCCACCTTAGCAATCCCAAGTAACTGCAGATCTTATCGTTGTTGTTGGAGCACCACACCAAAAACTTTGTTCCATTCCTCTGGAATTTCCTGTAGAGATGACTCACCATCGGCACCTTTCACCACATGGAGACATTCACGGATGACATTCATTCCCAACAGGCCAGGCATCTTCTCTTTCCGCAGACGACCCAACGGATCAGTGGGGTCCTTAACAACAAGGACTCTAGTGCATGGTAAAGACTTACCTAAAGCTGTAATCTCCAGCTCAATGTAACCAAGGTAGGGAATCTCTGAGTCATTCGCAGCCGCCAGCTTCAGCCATTAAGTAGGCTGAACCTGTCCTTCAAATACTTACGGAAAAAACTTTCAGTGATTGTAGTAACTTGTGATCCGGTATCCAGGAGGCATGACACCTCCACTCCGGCCATCAGTACCTGGATAACAACACAGTCTCCAACCATCTTGTTATATATGTTTTCTCGTGAACTGCAGTCATCTTGATGATGTAGAGCCTGCAACTTCTCCTTCTACCACCTGGCTCACTGTGGCAGGGGGTTGGAGTTTAACGACAATAGGGGGGTCGAGTGCTTCCCAGCTGCTTCGGGAAGTGCCTCGCGATGTGACCCGGAGCATCGCATTTAAAACAGATAGGCCGTCCATCTGCATCATTTTTCGGTTCTCTTCTACGACGACTGAGTCCTTGAAATTGCCTTGATGCATTGCCGGACTTCATTTCCTTTATTTCCAAGGCTAAGTCTTGGAGTGCTTTAATCTGCTTATCCATTAACTCTAAGAATCGGTCAGGTGCCTTAATTGCTGCAGATTCTTCTTTACGTGCAAAAGGATCAAAAGCACTCGATAAACTGTGTTCCTCAATGATTTCGTGACTTACCACTGGCCTACGTGCCACTGGTTTTGGTCCCTCCTCTTCTTCTATATACCGCATAGCTTCATCACGGATGTTTAGAAATTTGTTGGGCGTTCCCTGATCAGACGCCACAAATCTCTGCGCAACTGGGGATCCTTGACTGCATCCGCAAACTGATCCCGTAGGGCCAAGTCACGATCGGGTACAACATCCACATTTGTACGAAGGACCTGATCCATTAAACGTGCGAGCTCATGTGAGAATGAGCGAAGGGTTTCACCATCTGTCTGATGACGACCATAAAATTGTGCTAGCAGCTGTGGAACAGATCAATCTTTCCCTCTCTCGGGCAGTTCCTTGCCGCAAGGATTCTTTTGATTTCCTCAACAAACTCCCCCACAACCCAATCTTTAGCTTCGTCTGGGGAACCTGAGAATAGATCCAACTTCCGTTCCCTCGGCACGTACACAGATTGGCAGGTATTTTTGTTACGCTGAACTTCCAGTTGGAGCTGCTCTATTGTCTGCTGCAGCTGAGCAAGCCCAGCTGCAGCTTCAACCTGTTGCAGCGCAGGGTGGGCTCATCCACCAATGTTGCCTTCATCATCAGCCATGTCTGCTCCAAAATACTGCGACCGAGATATATTGATCCTCCAAACGACAAAATGACCGATCGCGACAGGTATCTCGTCAGTGGGCAGCCAGAACGATCAGCGCAGGGAAGGGAAGTGAGAACTGGGCACCAAAAATCACTACCCCCACCGAAAACCAGAGCCGGAAACAGAGGAACAGAACTATCTTTCCCAGTACATGTGCACTTGCATGAACAGTAACTCCAAATGACCAATCACAGACACTTGTATACAGCATGCACTCTTTCACTCCAGCTCTATATACAGTACATGGGATTTGGGTCAAAAAGGTAATCTGGGTCAGAAAGGGATTTGGGTCAATAAGGGAATTTGGGTCAGAAAGGGACTTTGGGTCAGAAAGGAGATTTTGATCAGGAAGAGAATTTGGGTGAGAAAGGGAATTCGGATCAGGGAGGGATTTCAGATCAGGAATGGAATTTGGATCAGAAAGGGATTTCGGGTCAGAAAGCCCTTCCAAACATATTAAATCAGTTGGATGGAATAGTTCATACATGTAATTTCTAAATACACCATGCAGACTGACTTACCAGTTCTACTGAGCTAATTGCTGTACTGTAAATATATATAGCAGAATAACATGTGGGGCACAATGATTTCTCAGTTGCAGAGACGCATCACAACACACAATTTTCGTACGCCACACTGACTTACCAACTTTCAGCGAAAACCAATCAGTAGCGTAATATTGAATGTAATTTACCATATAGACACAAATTTAGTTTTCAGGAACACCGATACCTGGCAGCCTAGTCTGATCTCATATATAAATTTCATTAATTAGCTCGAATGCATGTACTGCATAATTTTGACAAATTACATACATTAGAAAAGTCGAGCAACAAAATGATATGCTCAAGCAGTATACCATATACCCAATGGACAAGAATCATTACTGTATCACTGAGACTCCATCATGAAATTTATAGGAATTTTGAAAAATTTCAGTTCCGAAATCAGCTGCTTGTTTGTTCAGTAGACAACTGTTTCTTTCTTGTATTTTCTTTAGCATCAGACTTGCACATCCTGTGTCAATGAATGGAGTTCCACAGTTTTTCACATACTCCACTATGTTGATTGGCCTGACAGTTAGTACATATATGTGCAGTTTCTCAGTTCCAATTTGATGACTTGAACTCAGCGATGCGATTTTTTCCAAATCTGTTCTTCCACGAACGGAAAGAGCGTACCGTACTTCACACTTGAATCAGAATACACCATCAGTTTATTGCCATTTCTCCAGGCTCTCCAAGATGCAGTGTCATTTGTCGTCGTTTCTCACGAATCGCTACCCCTTTTTATACATCAGTTATTTCACCCTTCAGGGACCGATCCTACCGGCGACGACAAAATGTAACCCAGTCAATGAAGACAAGCCGGTTCTTGGTGTAATTAATAACAGTTTATTCACCATGTCTCTCATGGAATGAACTGAAAGGGGGGAAATGGGAAAGGGGCAGCGACTGCCAATGTCCTGGCAATGAACAAAAGTGCATGAATGAGTACACTTACATTCATAGATAATATAGAACACAATTTGAGCATATGCGAGAAATACCTATTCGCATATATATGACACATGGAACCGTTCCATGAACTCATACGACAGTCGTCATAAACTTGCATAGGAATATAGTACTTTAATATTTTATAATCCAGGCAATATGTTATGCGTATCATAATGCATCAGTGAGGAATCAAATAATCTGATCGGAGCTGATTATCATCAATTATATTACTCCGTATTAGATATCTTTAATAAAATCATTTAGCATATTAATCTCATTATCTGATTTCATTCTTGATATCGCCAAATATACCATGGTACTGACCTGCTGAACACTCTTATTCTATGGTATATACAGACACATCACAGACTGGTAACTCACTAGGTCACCTAAAATAGTACAATCAAATAATAAATCTGATCCATAGACTTGGAAGCATTTACTGAATGCAATCCAATTAATAAAGAATTTGAATAATAATATAAACCATTAATTAGTACAAAAGATATTATAACAAATATAATCTTACCCCGCGAACTGGTGGTCATGTAACTTTTGCAGAGAAACAATCTGCTTAACACAGTTATATCTATTTCGCGCCATTTAGCCTATGGCCTACATATGATTACACTTCATCGACGTTACAGAGATATACATGTAATGAGATCACCCGATTATTGTTCTGTACAACGATAATACCAAACGTACAAACATGACAGTACTCACGTTCAGAACCGGGAATATTGTAGACCAGAACAGCTTAGCCTTATTTACAGGTAATGTTCGAATACCATCATAATTGTGATGAAACTGTGGAATTATGAACGTTTGTTTCCTGCTTTTTCACAAGATGTCTTTCATGAACAAGGAACATAAGCGCCACCTATCGACTATTCGACACACTACACATACAATGAAAATGTACTTAGGAGCGACTACTCCATTATACTTGGAACAAGCCAAAATTACGGTTGAGGGGGAACAAATCTCAGTGCACCAGGCCGCATGATTATTGATAACGATGTTGAGGACGATTGTGGCATGCACATACATTACAGGTATACTTGGGATGATGAACAATTAGATCAATCCGTACCCAATCTGGAGAGAGAGACGATCTCAAACAAGCTAGAACAGATTTGTGTAGAAATAAAGAATCTGATTTTGTTACCATAAATTTAATTAATTCATCTGTAAATAGTTTAATCAAAATGATTACTGATTATGAATTGAATTGAATTTTTTTATTCACCAACCGAGAAATTGATAACAAATAAACACATGATGTAATGCTATATACACGGATGTCGATAAAGAAGAAGGATATGGTGATCGGCGGGAGAAAACCCCAGGGGGCTTGTGGTATCCCAGCATAATACAAAAGGCATATACATTTACAAAAGACGTCAATTTATTTTTGTGAGATGTTGAGGAATAAAAAGTAATTATTAGAGAGTGTGGTGAATAAATACAACCATTGGCTTATACTGTATGTGTTTAATTAAGAGTGTATATGGGTGTAGTGTTATCTGTTTGTAGGTATTGTTTCGCAAGTGTTTGAATAATGATACGGATGTACATTTTTGTAAATCAGAGGGTAACTTGTTCCAATCTCTAGGGGCTTTGATTTCAGGTGTGTGAAATGAAAGATCAGTTCGGAAGGAGGGTCTATATAATTTGTATGAGGAACCCCTCGTAGGATAATTGTGTACGTCAGATAATTTGGTGACGTACTTATGGAATGGTTTGGGCAACACTGAGCAATGATGGATGAATTTCTGACAGAATTGCAACATAACATAACCATTAACCATTGCGTAAATGGTACGTTTCTTTTACAGTTGGGTGAAATCAACATAAAGTTTGTCTTTTTAATATTTAACGACAATTTATTACACGAGAACCAGTTATGTAATAAAGTTAGTTCCTGTGACATGATGTCAACGAGGACTTGTGGGTTAGCATTGGACTAGTATTACATCATTGATATAAATGAGAAATAGTATCGGTCCCAGGATGGAACCCTGAGGGACACCACATGTTATTTGTTCTGCTTTAGATATTGTTCCATTATACGAAACAGACTGCAGACGACCACTTAAATAACTTTTGAACCACTGGATGCTTAACCCACAGAATCCATAGTGTTCCAATTTTTTTAACAATATAGAGTGGTAAACGGTGTCGAACGCCTGTGAAAGATCTAGAAACGTGACAACGCTGAACAGTTTGGATTCCTTGGCAGCAACCAGTGATTCAAATAACGACAGTACTGCTAAGTAGGTGGAGTGGTTCGATCTGAATCCAAACTGATTGCAGCATAAAATAGCACATTCTTCAAGATAGTCATTGATGTTATTAGCAACAAACTTTTCTAATATTTTACTAAGACATGGTAATATCAAAATGGGTCTATAATTTGCAAATACATGTTTGCCAGCAGATTTGTTTATGGGGGTCACCTTGGCTGTTCTCATTTCTGACGGAACGATATCGGTCTGGACGGATAAGCTGATAATTTTTGATAGAGGTAAACTGATAGTTTGAGCGACAGGTTTGAGAAGTGACATACGAATTCCATCACGTCCAGCTGCACTATTTTTGGAATTCATGATAATTTCTGCTATCTGGGAAGATGTACATTGTTGGAATTCGAAATCGTTCGGAAAATGTCCTGTAAGATAGTCAGTAAATCTACCGTCTACCTGTGGGATTTTTTTCAACCAAATTACTAGCGACTGAACAGAAATATTCATTAAACTTATTGGCGGTACTTGTTGAATCTGTAATTTCAACATTATCGATATTGAACATTTTTGGCAGAGACGTTGTTTTTTGCCGATTAAGCAACTGGTTTATCGTTTTACAGATACCCTTGATATCATTATGACATTCATTGAATTTGTTATGGAAGTAAGATTTCTTTGCAATTTTTAAAGTGTGGTTAAGTTTATTCCTGTATTGTCGGTAATGCGTCCTAATCAACGGATTTGGGTGTTTAAGCTGGAGCATATAGAGTCGGTTCTTTTCCCGGATTGAAGATAATATACCAGGAGTTACCCATGGTTTTATAATTCTGGTCTTCTGAATGGGTTTAGTTAAAACGGGAAAGCATTCATCATAGATCGTGGTGAAATGGTGAGAGAAGACTTCAAATGCAGTATTAACGTCGTTATGTTCCCCCATGATCCGTTCCCAATCATTGTTATTAATCCTGTCTGAGAATATTTCTTGATTTTCCTTCGTTATTTTACGATATGTAATTTCACTTATATCAGAGGGTTTAGCCATGCGTTGTTTATCCATATAAAATACAGGAAAATGATCCGTGATGTCCGTGAGGTAAATGCCAGATATGACAGTTTCATCATACGAATTGGTAAAGATATTATCAATGGAGTAGCCGTATGGGCTGTTACACGGGTGGGCTTAGTTCTTTTCGGAAAAAAGTTGTACGACTTCATGATTTCCAGGGAATTTTTAGATGGTAAATGAGTATCGACCTTAAATAAATCTATATTAAAGTCACCCATAAGCGTACACTTCGTTTTTTCCACTTTCATAGCTGCTAGAATTGTAGTTGATTGGTTATTGAAACAGTTGGGATTGTTTCCAGGTGGTCGATAAAATAAATCCACCAGATGCTTATTACTATTATTATTTTCCGTAGGAACGCCAATTTCTATAGATAAACTTTCATATTGGTCTTCTTCGTGAGAAGATAAGTCTTCCCTGACAGTACAGGATGAAATGTCATCCCGGACATAAATAACTAAGCCCCCACCCTTTTTCTTATGACGAGAAGAAATATACGGTATATAACCAGGGGTATTGAAGAGGTTTTGTGTGGAGACATTAAGCCAGCTTTCAGATATACCAATGACGGTAAACCTGGTCTTCAGATTGTAGATGAAACCTGTAATCTCAGTAAAATGTTTTCTTAAACTTCGAGCATTTATGTGCAAAGCTGATAATAAGGACGATGCCTCAAGATTCAAGTTATTATTAGCCGCGTGGTAGGTCGCTTCTGTATAATAGTTCGATTTGTGGGAATTTATGGGACTCCAATGAGCCGTTTCGTACATATTGTCATCGGTTACATATTGGGTTTGGTCGCTAACATTTAGATCAATAGGATTAAAGCACATATTATGAAAGTCTATAGATGTATGATGAAAATTAGTCTCGTCTTGTATATTTACAGAAATTTCTTCAGTGGTGAATGGCAGACAGTTCCATAAGTTTTGAGGAACACCCTCGGTAGTGGAGATATTATCTATTAGGAAATATTAGGTTTAGCTGATACAGATTGTACACCATAGATCTTTTCATACCGAAAATAGCCGAAAGACGTGACAACGTGAAAAGCTGTCAACGGAAACTCCCGATTGCACGCTGGATTCGACCAATGAAAGAACCAGTTGCTGGTGGGCTGTAAAAATTGCTGCGACCTCTGCTTGGAGATCACAACCGGAAATGACACTATTTCTTGAAATTATTGCCGATAAAAGATCATAAATTAAAACAAAAAATACACTGACTGTTGCAGACTTATCGCAGCTTGGAACACAGACGCTTTATTACAAAAGAAAATGTTGTTCAATTCAAAGATCATTCGTTGTAATTATTTGCTACATACCTCTGTTATGGCAGAGACAAATCTGCACACAGAAAACGATGAAGTGAGCCGACTTGTCAACCCACCAGCATGTTTTTGCGCCACGTGACTTGCTTCTCCGAATGGACGCGAAATTTACCGAATCCGTGGTGAAAATGTCTATAATATAATTAAAAACTACATTATCACAATTGATACAGTGTGATTCGTAGAGTAAATTGGGATAAAGTGAGCATTTCGTAGTCAGCTCACTGATTAAAGCAACCTTACTATCGCATAGTAATGAGAGAGTAGAGTATCAGATGTATTAGTGTTATGTCAACATAACAGAAAAAGAATATCCCCAGTTCAATCAAGTTATTCCGAGTCAAATTAAAATGTCCAGACAATGGCCAGATAACGTCTGTTGAGAAATACAAAAGTCGTTGATATCATGGTAACAGCACAGAATAATAAGGAGACGGTCATACAAACACATGCTGACGGGATAAGGATACATTACGTCTGGCATGCAGGACAGGAACATTCAAACAAAGCGTTTAGATGATAAATTTCCAGTTCGATCAAATCGCTCCGAGTCAAATTGAAATGTCCAAACAATGGCCATATAGCGTCTGTTGAGAAATACGGAAGTCGTGGATATCATGGTCCAGTAACTCAGCACAAAATAACAGGACGACAGACATACAACACATGTTGACAGGATAAGGATACATTACGACTGGCATGCAGGACAGGAACATTCAAATATTAGTCCGTGAGCTACTAGGGCTCACCTTGCACCCCCACCACTACAGACCGAAACTATGTTTTTTATGTCCTTTAGGACTTGTCAAATAAGAAACAGTTTGTTAACGGTCGATAAACTGGGACTCACTACCCTTTTAATCACTTTGAAATTACTCCTGTGTTAATAAGTACAATTTTTGTGACAATAGGGGGTAGGGTTACAAGAATAGTCTTATCTTCCATAATTATTATCCAATCTTTATAATGTTGGCCGCATATTATTCAGCATTGATTGCTGCATCGAATATTTACAAGATAATATCACTATTTGTTGGGTATGACGTCACACAGGGACCATACATACAAAAGTAGGAGTAGTAGTGAAAGCGGGCGTTTTGGGGTGCGTGAGGGTGTGCTTGAGCGATTGAGGGACCATTCTTGGTTCGAATGCGTCGTGTGAGGTGTCAAAGTGAAGCCCTCGGTATGTAGAGCACGGCTTGAGGGATCTCCACATGATATGTGACGCCATTGGTGACGTCATCAGTAGGAGTAATAGACAAAGTAGGTATTTTGAGGGTGCGAAGGAAGGTTTTTTGGGGTAGAGATGGACCATCTGATGCGACTTCCAACAAAAACCATACCATTCGTCATCTACATGCAGAGAGTTACAAGATGACACCCCACACGGTCCATTTAGACCACAGATGGTCCATCTCTACCCCAAAAACCTTCCTTCAAACCCTCAAAATGCCTACTTTGGCCACTACTCCTACTGATGACGTCAGCAATGACATCACAGATCATGTGGAGATCCCTCAAGTCGTGGTCTACATACCGAGGACTTCACTTTGACACCTCACACGACGTATTCGAGCCAAGAATGGTCCCTCATCGCTCAAGCACACCCTCACGCACCCCAAAACGCCCGTTTTCGCTACTACTCCTACTTTTGTATGTATGGTCCCTGTGTGACGTCATACCCAACAAATAGTGATTTTATCTTGTAAATATTCGATGCAGCAATCAATGCTGAATAATATGTGGCCAACATTATAAGATTGGATAATAATTATGGAAGATAAGACTATTCTTGTAACCCTACCCCCTATTGTCACAAAAATTGTACTTATTAACACAGGAGTAATTTCAAAGTGATTAAAAGGGTAGTGGTCCCAGTTTATCGACTGTTAACAAATTGTTTCTTATTTGACTTGTCCTAAAGCACATAAAAAACATAGTTTCGGTCTGTAGTGGGGGGGGATGCAAGGTGAGCCCCAGTAGCTCACGGACTATATGGAAAGGTACAAGTCTGTCATGTAGAATGTGTGTCAAAGTATCAGGTTTAGGATCATGCAAATTATGGGAAGCCTGTTCTTAAAAAGAATAGACAGACGGGTCGCCATATTAAGGAATCTGTTAAAACGTCTGCCCCCTGGTATGAGGAGAATTGTAGTTTGAAGAGAAAGCTGTTTTATGTGAAATTAAATACTTACAAGGGAGACAAGTCAGATAAATCCAGGGATGAGATGGGAAAATGACCGCTCTGAATATAAAAAGGTACTGAGATAATGTAGACGCATATGTATTGTAATGAAAAACAAACTGAGAAACTAGAAAACTTGCGGTAAAAAAATCCGAATTAATAATGGAAACTTCTAATGGTGCAAGTGGTATCTCTAGCTTCATTCCTCCTCTGTCAATTTTTTCTCTCAATATTTTCAGGCTGTCAATAATCCTGGAAGGGGAGATACAAGTTATGTTTAGTGAATTAGATGAGGAAATTTCTCTGGATGAAATAAGAACTGTGATTTCTCAGTGTGTTATAAACGGCACAGAGGTTTTTTTTTTTTGCCAACACTTCTATGCTGTTTAACACACTTCTCAATAGTGGTTACCTCAGCACAGTGTGGTCTGATAGATATGTTATTCCACTTCATAAACCAGGTAGTCGTGATGATGTAGAAAATTATCGAGGAATCACCCTATTAAGTAACCAGTCTTTAATAATCGCCTTGGATCTTGGTGGAGACATTTTCCGCCAAGCAGCTTATAGACATAAATCAACTACCTGTTCACTCAACCAAAACTAGAAAAAAATCTAAAATAGAGAAACTACGAGTACATCCATCCAGAGATACGGGATTAGGCCTTTTATACACCGAAGCGCCGCATTATTTGGCGGAGAAGTTTCAATATCACAGACAAAACTGGGAATAATCACCAAGAGATCAAAACATCCTCGAAACAGTTTCAGGTCACAAATTGGTCAAAGTGGACCTGAAGGATGCATACATCTGTATTCCAATTTATCGGCAACAACGGAAATACCTGAGGTTCTCATGGGGAGAAATTATTCCAATTCGAAACCTTACCATTTGGGCTCGTATCGGCTCCGAGAACCGTCACGAAACCCTTGAAACTAGTACGGTAGTGGCATTATTGAGGAGACTGTGTCTGAGGTTAATTTGATATTTCGACGATCTGATTGCGTTCAATCAGAACCAGGAAAAGTCAGACCTAGATCTAGCATCGACGAAACTGGAGCTCTTACAAAAGGTCGTGCCAGGGTTCTCCATCAATTCACAGACCATGCAGATAACTTTACCCCCAGACAAAGTGATATCTATAAACTAGCCACAGTGATAGGGAAATTGACAGCATCCATATTAGCAATGCTCCCCGCACCACTGCATTATAGGCGCTTGCAAGTGCAGGGAACATTATGCTTAAAGGAGTACTTATCTTATTTTATGTAGGTTCCTGTTATAAAGGTTAGTCTCTCAGAAAAATATAACCAACTATTTTACTGTCGTTGAGTGCGATAACCTATTATTTTTATTACAATTTGTGAAGCCATGTTTCCGCTTTGACGTCGACGTGGGCGCCGCCATTTTGGCTGTGAGATGACGTGACTGGTGACGTCAGCATTCAGGACCACGTCACGGCTAACGCTTGATCCAGGGACGTTCCAACTACGGACATATGAATTACTCTGGGTCTGAGTTTTAGTTCGAGGAAAACTGGCGCGGCAATTCCCGCGGGGGTAATTCTTAAAAGGAAAGTGGTTTAGGTTATCTCCGCCAACTGAAGAATTTGTTCTCCAAGGTTGTCAACTGAGACTTTCCCGATTCAATTTGGACCAAATTCGAAACTGAGCGGTAAACTAAAAGAGCGTCCTCTGCAATTGTCCAGCGATTTGAGTTGAACGACGATGCTTCTAAGTTCGTAAACATCTTCTTGATATACACTTGAACTACTAAAATCAACTAGAACGTCAAAGGATTTATTGTGTTCCTTCTCGTACGAATGAACCTTAAATCTCCATAACGTTGTGACGTTTTTAGATGAGTATAAACTCACTTCCGCTCATTTAAAAACGTCACGCAATGGTACAATGGCGGCGCCCAGTGCACGCCGTGGCGAGCAACAAAATATTCAATATTTCTTTTATTTTGCGATCTATCAACATAAGTTTTATATAAAAAGGTTTGGAATACGATTGCTGTTAAGTACAGTCACACTCAAAAATAAGGTGAGTACGCCTTTAATCCAAGGCCAGGACTACGTGACAGAAATAGCGTTGTCAGTAGAGAGCATGTTAGAGCTAAGATGGTGAATTCATCACTTGACAGAGTGAAATGGGGGATTCCATCAAATGAGGGGTGGGGCGGTGTGGAATGGATTAACAACGTGGGGCTTATGAAACCCGGGGGAAAAGACCTTACATATTAATGTCCTAGAACTCATGGCAGCATAGTTTGCGACACAAACATTCACCAAGAAAAAGGTGAATTGACACATCCATCTAATTATGGACCACAAGACAATGGTAGCTTATGTCAACAACATAGGGGATGCGAGGTCCGAGAGACTACTGAAAATAACATTCCCGGTAAGGGAATTGTGTCTGTCAAACAAGATCAATCTTACAACAGAATATCTAGAAGGCTCGAATAATCAGATAGTGGACTGAGAATCGAGACAACACTAAAATTCCAGCGACCGGAAACTGAATTCACACCTCTTCACACAAATTCAGAGATATCTATGTCCCATAACAGTACTTTTGTTAGCCAGCAGTTTGAACTGCCAAACGGTCAGAGCTGTGAGTTGGCGACCGGACCCGGATGCTTTCCAAATGAACTGGATGGGAATTCAAGCATATCCATTCCCATCATTTTGCCTGATAGGCAGATGCTTAGCGAAAGTACGATCCACATACTAGTGACCCAAAGATGACTGTGGTGTTAGAACCTTCACCGTGCAACAGGCATTTCCGAGAAAACTGCTAGTTTGCTATCCAACTCCCGGAGGGAAGGGAACCGAACCTCTCACAGTTCCGCCTGGGGGAAATGGTTTGGCTGGTGTAGTAAAGCGAAGAATAAGCTGATTTAGGCCACTGTAAATTTCCTATCAGAGCTGTATGAGCAAGGTCAGGAGTACAACTACATTGTCATTGTCTGGTGGCATAAATTTGGCAGATATACGTTTCGGTTTAGTTAAGTCGAGGAACAACCAACTGAATTGTTTATCTTTTAGACAAGGACATCAGATTAATGTTATGTTATTCCATTAATCAGGGATTGTTTTGTGGATACAGGTCAGTATGAATATAAGCTAGCAGCCTTGACAGTGCGGACAATCTTATGATAAATACGTGGGAGTGTGACCTACCCGGTCAATTCTCGGTACGTCTGCAAGTCTCCAGAAGACCTATCGCAGTTAAGGACACACCTGTCTGCATACTTTTCGCATAAAGTCGCTGCGTGTCCTTCCGAGCACCACTTCGATCATCAAATACCGTACAGTAAACATGTCACCCATCAGCTGTCTCTGCCTTTTCGGTAAGTTCAACGATCTCACGTTTTCGTTTGCTGTTAACGTTTACGAATAATTGGGTTCTCTCGAAGTCTGTCCATTTGAATTAGTCGTCTACGTTGGAGCTGGTCAAAAATCAATAGTTAACCCTGCATAATTGTTCTCTTTTGCAGCGCGCAGAACATACTGAACTCTGCAAAAATGACCACCATTTCTAATAACATATCAAGCTTGGAATAACTTTGTAATTGTCTCCATATAAAACTCCAGTACAGTTGTTTCATGTACCGGTGTGATGGCTAAGAGTGTCCTGGGGATTAGTGTCCCTTTTCATATCCTTCTCCATTGCAAGTAAGGAGGGACACTCATCTCCAATGTGAAGAAAAATGTCCTAGCTGGGTTAAAAGATAGGAGACGGACACTTGTAGCCACCGGACGTTCTTAGCCTCCACACCGGTACAAGAAACAACTGTACTGGAGTTTTGTATGGAGATAATTACATAGTTATTTCAAGCGTGATATATCATCGATATCGATATCACGGTCATTTTGTAGAGTTCAGTGTGTTCTGCACGATTCAAAGAAGATAATTTTTGATTTTTGACAAGCTCCAAAGTAGACGACTAATTAAAATGGACAGGCTATAGTAGCATTCATCCTTACAAACTTAGTCATTAACGATGCTATATCGCCGAAGTCTCTCACGTTTTTCCCATCTGTTCAGGGCAAGACTTATATGGTTCTAACTCTACTTCAATTGTCAGATTTATTTGAAACATTCCATGAGGAATAGAATGACAAAAAGCTACATGTAGACATTGTTAGTACAACAACACGGTCTTTTCAAGACCGCTGAATGCATTTCAGTGAAGTAGATTTGATTAGATAGTTGATTAATGCAATTCCATTGCTCTAAAATGTATGCTCTTCTGTGATATACGGTACGGCTTCGTCAATTATTCTCCCCTGTTTTAGCTCTAGGGCGGATAAAATTGTACAAAATGATGCACAAAACGGAATCACACGTGAAGTTGTGATACATTTGCTGTCGGAGACTGATTTTAACGCATCAATATCACTCAATAAAATAATCCAACCTGCTTCCGGGTTCCTTGACCGAGTTACTTCGATCGTTTATGGGGCACCCTTATCATTGCTCAAGATTATATCTCACATGCAAAGTGAAGTTAGCTGCCAGTTCACCGTTCACAATTCACTATTCGGCTGTGAAGCTAGCTCCCAGTTCATGTTTCACAGATTAAGATTCAAATCATTTGAAATGGTAACTGGGCTGGTAGACATAATTCCCTATGGATTAGAGCCAGCAAACTTGGCATCTGAAAGAGTAACTGAACTGATAGACATACTTCTTTGTGGATTAGAGCCGCGAAACGGGGTACACGTGCACTACGGGTCAATAGATGGTACCATCAGTTCCACGATCCACCCACAAGGGGATCGAACACGGCATCTGAACTGGTAACAGGGCTGGTAGACACACTTCCATATCAATACCTCCAGCATACATGTACATATGAAAGTATATGTTTACAAAATCGATTTCGTTAATTTAAATGGACAAGTTAAGAAATCATTGATTTATTTCATACCGATATATAGGAGGGAGCGGGGTTATACACACACTCCTTCATCAGAGTAAGATTCTCAATCTGAGATTAGTGAGCCTTAGAAACTAGATTTGTGATCAGCGGAAAGTGTGAAAATCGCGTGTTCTCAGTTCCAAAAGCTCATTTTTTAGTGTCAGTGCTATGTGTTTGACTAATTGGGTGTTATTGTACCTATCGCTATGTCAAATTGGTAATGTTTACGTATGCGTACGGTGAATGGATTGGAAATCGTGGTTTTTGTCAAACATGTCTTGTTCTTCCTGGTACTTTTGCAATGTCATTTATTTCGTAGGCCAGGTAGTGATCTTCATTTATGTGCAAAGGACCTGGCGTTGTTTAATGAGAGTTTGGCCCCCATGAGGTGCGGCTTGGAGTGCCAAGATTAAATATCACGTAAGAAAGATTTTTTTCAATTAGCGTAAGTTATACTATCTGATGCTCTGAGTATTTTGTAGACCCTGGCCATGGGTACTATGATTTTTTAATAACAGCATCTTGAAGTAGTGCATTTGTGCTAATCGTCTATTTTGAGCTGAAAGCAGCACTCTTTTCTCTCCGTAAACATATGATGCCTGTCCAGAACCAAAACCGTTTTTGGCAACAATAAACAATTGATACGATCAATATTTCGGGGTTAAGCGTATCTTGGTTCCCGGCTTCATATGTTTGCGGAGAGAAAATTGTGCAGTTTTCACCTAAAAATAGACGATTTTGTTCAAGATGCTGTTATTAAAAATCCGTAAGACCCAGGCCCTACAAAACATTCAGAGCATAAGACAAGATAATATACTTTACGTTAACTAAAAAATATCTTTCGTACGTGATATTTCATTTTGACACTCCAAACCGCGCCAGGTCCTTTCACGTCCAACGGCCAAATACTTTTTCCAGGTAATGCCTGTCATAGGCAAGAGACACACGACCACGGTCAAGTTGAAATTAAGACTTCCAAATTACTTGGAAAACTTATTATTCTGCCAGATTTTTGTGGCACATTTTCTCTGAAGCTATCAGGCTGAAACTTCACAGGCTTATAGAACAGGTCAAGCATGCCCGTTCAGATTTGATAAAGAAAAGTTGATCCTTACAACAAAATGACCGCAACTGACCTACCAAAATAGGTCAAATTTAAAATTAGTAGATTTTGACCAGACACTGGCGACCTATATGCTACATACTATGACGATCAGGAATATGCAAACATTAAGTTTCTAAGTCACTTGGTTTGGCCGCCACCTTTAATTTTGTTTAAAAATAAACACATGTTTGAAGAGCTGTAACTCTTGAACCGTGAGAGATACAGACTTCTGATTGATTGCATTTTCTTCTCCAGAGGCAGCTCTTTCACAAGTGTGCAATCCATTTTGACGTAGCTCCAGTAGTTTTTCCGCTGTAGAAGAATCAATCTTCCCGGATTTTCAAACAATGCCGAAAATCACATAATTTGGAAAGTGCTTTTGTTCTATAACACGCCAATGACGCGTCGGATAATTCTGAATTTTGGCATACATAGGCATGGATGCACATATGGAGGCCAAGGGATACGAAATTATCATACTTTTCAAAAATGAACTTCACTCGGCTGATCGCTATAGAAACTCTGTCGGAGAAAAAGACCCCTTCGCGGTTCATTTCGGGTATATCCCCGAGAACGTCGATCCTGAAATTCCAAAAGCTGTAGATAATCTTTCAACTAGGGTTCAAGCTTTATTAGAGAGTAGTAGGTTTGGAAATTATCAAAATTTGTCTATTTCGGAACGCCGCTCCCTATCTAAATTACGTCTCAATAGAAACATAGTCCTTAAGCCTGCAGACAAAGGCTCTGCCACTGTTATCTTGTCCAGAGAAAACTACATTAAAGAAGCCGAGCGTCTGCTCAATAATCCTAGGCATTACAAAAAACTAAACAAAGAAATATGGCCTCAAAATTATGTCAGATTTCTTCAAATTTTGGTTCAATTAAAAGAAAAACAAATTATTTCCGACAAACAGTCAGAGTATCTGGCCCCTAAGAAACATGAAGCAAAAATGAGACATTTTTACATTTTGTCCAAGATCCACAAGCCGACTGAAAAATGGACTGATGAGTGTACCCCGCCGGGCCGACCTATTGTTTCTGATTGTGGGTCTGACTCCTACTACATTTCCGAATTTATTGACTATCACCTCAAACCAATCGCTAACCGGCATCCTAGTTATCTAAAAAACACCGAGGATTTTCTTGCCAAATTATCCCAAATCAACGTTCCTCCGAATGCTCTTCCAGTCACTATGGATTGAAGCAATGTATACCAATATTGATATAGATGGTGGAATACGTTCGATCAAAAACGCTTTTCAACAGTTTCCCGATCCTAAAAGACCAGATGACGAAATTCTTGAACTTTTGGAACTTAGTCTTGAAGGAAACGATTTTGAGTTTAACGGAGAAATCTATCAACAGGTCAGTGGATGTGCTATGGGGAAAAGGTTTAGTCTACACAGTCTACAAAGGTCCCGGGTTTACCAATACTGGATATTTAGATTGCAAGGTATTTTTCAAACCAACCGACACACATGAACTCCTCCATGCCAAGTCGTTCCATCCTCCTCATATGTTTAAGGATATAATCAAATCACAAATCATCCGATTTCACCGGAATTCTAGCAATCTCCAAAATTTCAACCAGTCTTGTTCAGTATTATTCCAAGCATTGAAACCTAGAGGTTATTTAGCTCGCTTCCTGCGTCGAATCAAATCGAACACCCTCCGAGACATCACGACACATCATTCAGACAACACTCGTAGGTTTGAGCCCGCTAGGATAAAACATAATCGCCCCAGCGTCGGCAATGGTCAAAGTCAAAAATGCCTAAAAGATCGACGTAAACTTGATACATGCATCTCGACTCGAACGTACTTCAAAAGTGAACAAACGAGAAACAAATATCAACTTCGAGACCATCTCACCTATGACTCGGTGAACGTAATATATCTCATTACGTGTAAAAAGTGTCTTAAACAGTATATCGGTGAAACAAAAAGGGCTTTTAGGGAAGGAGCCACGCGTCATCAATCTGATATTTTTCTTGAAAACGACGGCCCGGATAACGACCATTTCAATCTCCCAGGACACATCCTCCAGGAACATTTTGAGATCATGCCTATTGAACAAATTCCCACTCTCGCCACACAGGAAGAAACTGACGATCTAAGAGCGATACGGGAGACAATTTGGATCAAAACTTTACAAACACGATATCCTTTCGGCACGAATATCGATCCAGGTAAACAGTCAAAACGAGAGATAATACCTTTTGTGATTCCCTATAGCAGGCGATATGTTGAAGCCGCTCATATGCTAAAGGAGGAATATCAGAATCTCCAACCTAAACTTCATAGCTTACAGAAAAATAAGAGTTTACGCGACTTACTCGTCCGAAGTAAACTGTATCCTCTAACACAGGTTGGTGACTGAAATTTACGATTTACTGCCATGGCATAAGCTAAACTATAGCAGCCTTTTAAAACCATCAGAAACTTGTCTCTAGGAACGATTTTTAGGAAATAAGTTTTCTTTAATACACCCCTGTGCCAGTGCCTTCATACTCACATAAAATACATACATATATACATTCCAGTACATATTACATTTTTCCAGTATACATGCATACCAGTACATACTATATTTTTCCAGTATTCAGGCATAATGACACTTCCTATGAATACTGGGAAAATATAGTACATAAGTCTAAAATGATATCAGTTATCATCAGTTCAATGTAGTCTGCTGGGTTAAAAGATAGGGGAAAGTGAAATTATCCAACCCAGTAACTGAACAGCCCAAGTCACTGGTCCGTGTTCTCTAAAAATATGCAACTGAGCCATTGGTGGTCTTCACGCTTCACTTCGGTCAGACACTGATGATCAAGCTGCTAGAATCAGTTATTTTTGAAAGAAAATCACTTGTTTTATTTGCTAAATTGTGACTTATGGTCACAAATTGTGTTCACTGACCTATATCTGTTCTCTTATGAATATGACTACATGCAGGCGCTTTCAAAAACCGATCCATTCAAAGCCCGTTCCTTCTCATTCACCAAACGCTATACAGACGATCTTCTCGCTGTGGATAATCGCTATATAAATGACGCAGTGAATGATATATATCCACCTTCACTGGATTTGAAGGAAACTACAGATAGGCCTACAGGCACATCATCTTTAGACCTATATTTCTATAAAAATGAAGCGGGCCTTCTCTCTCGTCGACTGTATGACAAAAGAGATGATTACAATTTCGACATCGTAAACTATCCCTTTCTGGACCGTAATATTCCAGTGGGACCTGCATATGGCGTATACATATCACGCGTAGTAGCATTTGCTAGATCCTGTGTTAAATGTGACGATTTTAATCAACGTCACAAACATTGTTGCAGAAACTTATAAAACAGCGCCTCCACTCAAAGTTTCTCAAATTTGACGATACATATCGCATGCTGATAGCAAAATACGAGCGTAGCGTGCAAGATCTATGGCGTTACGTTTAGTAACTTGTGTCTAATTCCGCTTAACCCGGGGCTAGGGGCCGTATGAATCCATGTACTTTAAGATCCCCATGGTACTCATATGAACAGTCACAATCAAAGCGTGACTGAGATACATCATTCTTTAGATGACGACTTTACAACGAATATTATGGATTGAGAATTCTGATCAGCGATACGGATTTGATTTTTTTGGAACATCATGATGTCTTGCCGGCATCATTGAAAACTGGTGACCGCTTCTCTCTTGCAGGAAACAAGCCTATGTTTATGTATACTATGATTGTCTTCTTGAATTAGGTGCTAATACTGTTATATGGAATATGGAATAGGTCTTTGGATTATGGACGCGGACATTTTTTAATGGACGACGGCTGAATTATGAATGACGGACCAGACGCTTGTAATTATTGACTAATCCAATTTCACATTGTGATACTTCGCTCGTATTTCATTTTCTTAGTGTTGGTCGTTGCTGTCCACTCACAGACAACACAGGCGCCAGCAGCGACAACCATGGCGACACAATCGGTAGTCTGTAACGACGAGCGTGACTGTGCCGTTCATTGTTTCGGAACTCGTGGGCACTGCGAGAGTAACGTGTGCACACACTGCGAAGCCGAGACAACAACAGCCTGCCACGATGAACGTGAATGTCTCAATTCATGCCACCATCACCACTCACTATTCGGGATCTGCAGAGGCGGACAGTGCCGATGTGGTTTCCATTTCCCCGGTTAACTTCTCCTCGTGAGTCTTTCTCAGCGAACAACGTTTCTGAGCTTTTCTCTTTCCATTTGAAAACTACTTACCGGTACATGGAATATGATGGGATTCATAATCCTGTATCAATATTTGAGAAATAGTCTTTTCATAAGCGCGTGCTCAATGGTTATTTTACGCACGGTTAGTGTGGGAAAGTTTATATTTTAGGGCAAGGGCGAAGCCAAAGTAACCGTGCGTAAAATAACCATTGAGCACGCCTATAAAAACATTATTTCTATTCTATTGCACTACTCAAATTGATTATCAACAAAGAATATAATGAAAGGTTGAGAACATATTTTAAACTTTGACAACCTTTCTCCCCAATGAAGTTGACACGATGCTCCCGTCTCGGTTCAATGTCAGTGGACGTGTTTATGTGGTCTCTCAAATGGGGAGTTATTCTGTCAGCTAATCCAGGCGTTGTGAAACATACTTGCATTTAGGTCTATTTGTGTCACTTTGTTAATTAATTTCACGATGAAAACAGCAGTTAAACTTCAGTAATTCCATCTTGTAATTTATTTGTGTTTATTCCATTGTATGGAGCAGACGATTCCTTCCTCTCCCGTCTTGTAAAATAGAATCTCCCAATGAACACCTGTCCTTGACACTTGTACATTTCCCACAACCGTGCTAAAACACTCAATAATTGCACGGTTAGCGAGTTGTTATAGGCACAAGTGTTACAGAATGGTAATTTATCAATATCATTGCAGAAAATATGCATGACCTCTAGTGAACATTTTCAGCATCACACTTTTGAGTACAAAATATATGAATTAGTTGGTTATGTCACCAAGAAGAAACAAGTTTAGGCTGAAAAATTTGCAGAGGTTTAAGAATCTTTAAAACTAATGATGTTGATAATATAGCATTATGTACATCAGGAACGTTTTGCTTTTGGAAAATACTTATTATTCCCAGAAATATGAATACCAAAGTAACAGGTTATATGGTACATGTACCAATTGCTTCATGATCAGTTAGGAAATTCTTCGAGTAATGAGATCTCAAATACTGAATAGGAAATAACAAACATCTATGAGATTCATATTCATTGAAACAATCCATATACATACCGGGTACTGAAGCATTAAAAAAAAAAGTCTAGTTACCCGTTGTTGTGGTAACACTACTTCTGAGTCTCTTGGTAACCAAGTCCCGAAAATGACATACAATAACTAGGAACCACAATGTCAACAGAATGCAGAAAAACTATAATTGTAAGTATCGCTGAGAAGAAGATATGGTGTTATAGGGTGGTGTTATCAGTCTATCTAGTTATCTCGGTGCCATCGCGCGACATAGTCAAAGCCCATTTGCATATTCCAGAATCTTCGAGTTGCAATATTTCGGCAACCAGTAGGAATATTTTTCCACAATATCTGGAATAAAAATCATATATATCCATATCAACTATCCATTTGAGTTCTTCTCTAATATCAGGAATATTGTCTTCCCAGAAACATCTCAAGAATGGAACGGTGAAATTGTTATACATGTAAATGTTCCTCCCAATGTGGAATTACTGACTATTATACATGTCATACCTTTTCTCTCTTTCTAGATTTCGAGAATGACATGGGATGGTCATGAAGTTTCCTTCTCAAACCACTATTCCGACGTTTTGCATCGAGTTGTAAAATACAGTAATAAATTATAAAATATTTCATTGAACTACGCGTGTTTTTTCATTAAGTTCCGCCATCTTCGTTGTCTGAGCTTCTTTCTAGTCTGATAAGGAGATATTGGATAGAAGAATATTCTACAAGCATCAGATCCGACATCATCACACAGTCATCATGTGATCCCCTGTCGAAATATTCTTCATTCTGACATCACACGAACACTTGTCCAATCATGGGGTAATAAAATTATCCCCGTCACACTTCAGAAAACATTACACAAACTATATTTGACCAGGTTTGTGCGATTGAATGCATTCAAGACCCCACAAACCCGCCGAGTTTATCTTTTTCATCAAAAACTACGTATGATAGACAATATAACTGAATTATACTTTATTCAATGGACATCATGGCTCGTCTATGAAATCCCTGCCATGGTGGATATCTTATACGCCACGACGATGACGAGCCGGTTCATTCGGAAACATTCCGGAGCGCAATCGTGATCTCATGTCCTCTCCGAATATGTCA
This sequence comes from Hanleya hanleyi, assembly GCA_036873755.1. NCBI lineage: Eukaryota > Metazoa > Mollusca > Polyplacophora > Lepidopleurida > Hanleyidae > Hanleya > Hanleya hanleyi. The sequence continues at coordinate 49,679 of JAVTVY010025396.1, forward strand.
ATATTTGAGCGGATTAGGCACCAAACAAATATGTTGTATATTTCGTCTCCTATTGCTTTAAATTCACATGTTTCGTATCTATCGTTGTTTTGACTTCAGAGGAACATCATGTGGTTTCCCTCCAGAGCTTCAAAGAGTTTTCCCTCCAGCTTTTCTCTGTATGAACGGTATTAGTCGAAATATATCGCATCGCTTCAAATTTCCGCCCGTTTATTGATTGCTATTTCAAACCATGGAACCCATTTTGTAGGCTCCATGTTAAAACCGACGGTTCGAGTAATAGCTGTACAGCCGGCATCACATAGCAGGGCTGGTACAGTGTAAACAGACCTCCATTATGGAAGATGATAATGAAAAGTACTGTCATGACTGTAAGAGTAGACGACCAAAAAGATATTTCTTGGGATTTTGTACTCCAAAAGCACTGACATCAACGCAGTAATGCAGTGAATAGCTGTTGGGCGATGTGAGAAGCTTGATTGAGAAGACTCTGGTCCATAATTAATTATTGAGAAGACTCTGGTCCATAATTAATTATTGAGAAAACTCTGGTCCATAATTAATTATTGAGAAGACTGCGGTCCATAATTAATTATTGAGAAGACTGTGGTCCATAATTAATTATTGAGAAGACTGGTCCGTAATTAATTATTGAGAAGACTCTGGTCCATACTTAATTATTGAGAAGACTGTGGTCCATAACTAATTATTAGGAAGACTCTGACCCATAATTAATTATTGAGAAGACTCTGGTTCATAATTAATTATTGAGAAGACTCATCCATAATTAATTTCCGCATCAGTAATCGAAATATCATTCTCCTCTAATACAATACACACAGAAATCCAAGCAGAAGAAAAATACAAACTAAGAAAAGCATGCAGGAATACTACAGGACGATTAATAGTTGTCAACCATCATTTTATCCTCGTCCTCATATTCGAAACTTTCCCGCGAATATTATTAGTAACACGGTTTGGCAGTGACCAATACAGAAATATATGGGACCTGTAAAATTTATATTGGGCGCGGCACTGACCGCATATATTTCTCTATTGGGTCACTGACAAACCGTGTAACGAATTTATCCTGCTGAAAACCCTATCTGATCACGCTAATGAACAGGAAAATTCTGCGAGAAAGGACTTCCTGTGAACAACTTTGGCCCTATGTTGTTGCTGATCACGAAAAAAAACACCGTATGTGAAGTTACACATTTGCGATATTCATTGGCGTTGATCATCGCTGATTACGATGAAATACGTGCTGTTCACAAAACGAATGCTATCTAATTTAGAACTACAGCTGCTGAAGCTAACCTTTATTACAAATACTTGTTGAGCGGATTAGGCACCAAACAAATATGTTGTATATTTCGTCTCCTATTGCTTTAAATTCACATGTTTCGTATCTATCGTTGTTTTGACTTCAGAGGAACATCATGTGGTTTCCCTCCAGAGCTTCAAAGAGTTTTCCCTCCAGCTTTTCTCTGTATGAACGGTATTAGTCGAAATATATCGCATCGCTTAAAATTTCCGCCCGTTTATTGATTGCTATTTCAAACCATGGAACCCCTTTTGTAGGCTCCATGTTAAAACCGACGGTTCGAGTAATAGCTGTACAGCCGGCATCACATAGCAGGGCTGGTACAGTGTAAACAGACCTCCATTATGGAAGATGATAATGAATAGTACTGTCATGACTGTAAGAGTAGACGACCAAAAAGATGTTTCTTGGGATTTTGTACTCCAAAAGCACTGACATCAACGCAGTAATGCAGTGAATAGCTGTTGGGCGATGTGAGAAGCTTGATTGAGAAGACCCTGGTCCATAATTAATTATTGAGAAGACTCTGGTCCATAATTAATTATTGAGAAAACTCTGGTCCATAATTAATTATTGAGAAGACTGCGGTCCATAATTAATTATTGAGAAGACTGTGGTCCATAATTAATTATTGAGAAGACTGGTCCGTAATTAATTATTGAGAAGACTCTGGTCCATACTTAATTATTGAGAAGACTGTGGTCCATAACTAATTATTAGGAAGACTCTGACCCATAATTAATTATTGAGAAGACTCTGGTTCATAATTAATTATTGAGAAGACTCATCCATAATTAATTTCCGCATCAGTAATCGAAATATCATTCTCCTCTAATACAATACACACAGAAATCCAAGCAGAAGAAAAATACAAACTAAGAAAAGCATGCAGGAATACTACAGGACGATTAATAGTTGTCAACCATCATTTTATCCTCGTCCTCATATTCGAAACTTTCCCGCGAATATTATTAGTAACACGGTTTGGCAGTGACCAATACAGAAATATATGGGACCTGTAAAATTTATATTGGGCGCGGCACTGACCGCATATATTTCTCTATTGGGTCACTGACAAACCGTGTAACGAATTTATCCTGCTGAAAACCCTATCTGATCACGCTAATGAACAGGAAAATTCTGCGAGAAAGGACTTCCTGTGAACAACTTTGGCCCTATGTTGTTGCTGATCACGAAAAAAAAACACCGTATGTGAAGTTACACATTTGCGATATTCATTGGCGTTGATCATCGCTGATTACGATGAAATACGTGCTGTTCACAAAACGAATGCTATCTAATTTAGAACTACAGCTGCTGAAGCTAACCTTTATTACAAATACTTGTTGTCAAAATGAAGCAGGAGAAGTAATCGACGCGAGGAAGCCGACGCGAGTGCATTGAGAAGGAGCTACTGTAAAGGGAGATAACCTAGTTACTCACCTCGAATTACAATCGACGGCGTTGGATGGGAAAATATCGGGCGATCATGAGACCGTGATCGCTCGTTTTCATTGGACAATTTTGTCTGAAGCGGAATAATCGATCATCCAATTTCAATTCCTTGTTGTTCCCAGGAATAAGGTGTACCCAAGATGAAATGTGCATGCCGAAGAATAGTAAAGTAATTTGCTCCCAGGAGGCCACAATATCGTGGGTCCGTTGGATATTCCTTTCGGGTTAAATTAAAGGAGTTGCCCTGTTGACCTGCTGGTGTGGAATACAGCGTGTCCGAGGATAAACCAGGTGGACTGATAGTGCTCAGCTGCTCGAGTACAATAGGTCAGGTCGAGGAGTGTTGACAGGTGAGAGGTATACACTGATTATCGTATACTAGGTGCAGTAACATTAGAGTCCATAGAATATGGGATATACCATGTGCAATTAAAAACACGGAGACGAAGGGATAATGTTTAGTTAGGGTCCGTGTAACTCTTTTCGTTTTGCTGATTTCTCGAAATCAAAAATTGCAATTTTCAATTTTCGCTTTTTTTTTGTAAATTCAAAATAAAAAATTGAAATTTGACTATCAATTTCCAATTTTCGTTTTTCGTTTTTGCATTCTCAAAATCAAAAATTGAAATTTGACCATCAATTTTCAATTTTTGTTTTTTTACCCCTCAGCATATTAGGCTGCGGGGTCTTGTCGTCGGCATGTACGCCCGGTCGTCAGCCCACACAGCATATTCCATCGGTCCACCAGTGGCCCACCATCGGCTGTACTGGTGGCCCATTGTTGGCCACCATCGAAGAACCACTAAAGTTTTGCTCATCGGCCCAGCGGTGGCCCGATGACTTCGGTCCACCACTGGCAGCCACTTCTGTCCCGACGGTCGGTTTCCACTGGTGGCCCATTGTTGGCCACCGTCGAAGGACCATTAAAGCTTTGCTCATCGGCCCACCGGTGGCACGATTACTTCGGTCCAGCAGTGGCTGCCACTGTTGACCCAATTGTTGGCTTGGCAATGGCTGCTATTGCTCACACGGTTGTTGATCAATCTTGCGATGTTGTAAATACTATAATAATTCAATGATAGGAAGTGAATTCCCCAGTGATTGAATTATTAGAGTAATTCCAGCATCACAAGGATGTTTCTGACTGATCAACAGCCGGGTGAGCAGTGGTACCCATTCCCCGAATTTCTCGAAATCCTCAAATATTTCAATCACATCCAATTTTTAAACAAAATAAATCATTAAAGTAAATTTAATCACCGTCTAAAATCATTAAAATGATTAAGAAATAATGGATTATTTGTTGATTTTGGACCATTTTTCGAAGTGTACTAAATAAATGTTTTGAGGCGGCTATAAATATGTCTCTCATTAGTGCCAGTTACCATGATTACTGCCATTTACTGCCGTTGACACATTGTTAGCATGTCGTACTTCAGCCATGTTTACATCCAAAACAGCTGATCGCGAGTACTGCCTACTCCTGCAGATTGCATACGAAGTGCGCTCAATTTGGTATTAGTAGAATATAAATAGACAGTTCTGGCCAGGGAAGCCGATGACGTCATAAGTAGATCGAGGTGACGTCATAAATAGGTCGAAGTCGTGCGGTGTTCGTCTATTGATCGTGTCCTGAACATAGCCCAAAGGGTTGTAGGTCAACGTCTGTTCACCGGACCGTGACAATAACCTGAGGTGTTTGCGGTGTTTTATGTCTGCTCAGCGGACCGTGTCTATATATTTTTGGTTATGGTCTATTTATGGTGCCATACTAATAGCCTGAAGGTGCGGTGTTCATCGTCTATATATAGACCTATAACCCGGAGGTGCGGTGTTCACCGAACCATGACTATAGCGTGAGGAGTGTTTAGGGTGTTCCATATCTGTTCAGCGAGCCGTGTCTATAGTTAGCGATCGTACACGTTTGATCCAACACGCATCGTATGGTGTTACAGTCAATGGCAGCCAGCCTATGAATCTACAAGTTTGAAAAATTTAAACTTCCTCTCCGGCATAACCCATGACATAGGCGAAGAGTATTACTTCGACCCCGACCAAACCAACGTTATTGTTCTGGACGATTTGATGGGTGAGGTAAAGCGCGAAGAAAAAGTTGCCGACCTATTCACCAAAGGGTCGCATCACAGAAATTTGTGACTAATGAAAGCCTGTGGCTAGGACGAAACTTATACCGTTGTATAAACTGTGAGTCCGCCATACCTCGAGCATCACAACATCCATTTACTGTGATCGTCAGCGGCCCGACTGGTTGTGGGAAGACATCAAGGGTAATGAAATTTTTGGAGTCTGCTAATATCCACCCCTCTCCAACACGCATCGTATGGTGTTACAGTCAATGGCAGCCAGCCTATTAATCTACAAGTTTGAAAAATTTAAACTTCCTCCCCGGCATAACCCATGACATAGGCGAAGAGTATTACTTCGACCCCGACCAAACCAACGTTATTGTTCTGGACGATTTGATGAGTGAGGTAAAGCGCGAAGAAAAAGTTGCCGACCTATTCACCAAAGGGTCGCATCACAGAAATTTGTCCACAATTTATCTGACTCAGAATCTCTTCCCTCAAGGCAAGGCAGAGGGATTACATACGAAGATGGATCCACCGTGGTTCAAACGGAATGAAAATGATGACGAGTCTCAGCAGAGGCAGATGATCCATAGGAGCGGGAATGAAATGGAACGACGAAAGAGAAAATACCCTTCGGATGACGAACTCATCCATCCTGGGGGAATAGATCTAGCTACCCACTTGCGGAAACGGGTCAAATTTAACGTGTGGAAAAACATGTTCGGTAAACCTATCGCGATAGATTGTAGGGTTGACATTGACGAGAGAAAACAGCGATATACAAGCCAAGGTTACGACGAGGATGAGTCTGGTGCAAATGCTATGGAGGATTATACTCCAACGATGATGAAGACCTAACGTCAAAAATACTACATCTCATCGTGAACATACAAAAGCTACAAACCGGTTATATTCATAACGAGATCTTGAAAACAACGAGGCGTCTGCAAACGATATACGACATAGACTACGAGGAAACACCCAGACAGACGATTAAGATGCGGAAATGCTTATTCGATACGTTGATTGATGACGGTGATAGGGAGGGCTCCGAATAAAGACCCCAGTGAAAATATTCGTACATAAACATTGAATGGAAGACAAGATGTCGAAATGATACCCACAACAATGGAGATGTATTTCATATAAGCAGTTTTCTCTCATTATTTGTGCAGTGCTATGAGTTGATGAATAAAGCGATTATTTAGTAATCTTCGTATTGTTTTGTCTCTATTTTATACTAGTCATATAATTCCTCCTCCTCCTCACTCTTCCTCCTCCTCCTCCTCCTTTTCCTCCCCCTTCTCCTTCTCCTCTTCCTCATTCCTCCGCCTCCTCCTCCTCCTCCTCCTCTTCCTCCTCCTCACATACGCTAAGTTAACTCTATCAGGTAGCCGTATGGATAAAGGCCCTCAACTCCCCAAACGTTCTTCATTGCACCTCCGAAATTCCCCGTTCTCTACTACTTCCGTGTGGTCTATAAATGGAACGAGGGTTTGCCCAGAAAAGAAAAACTGGTATGCTAGGGCGTTAGGATAAGGCGTTCAGGTAAGGTATAACAGAACGATATGTAGGGGGAGATCACTCTTGATGGGCCGTACCGTGAGCGGAAGTGACCTTTGACACGATTATGACGTCAACTTGACCTACTGACCTAGTTGCAAAGGTCGTCTCGTCCTACTTATGACCACACACAAATTTTACCTTCTCTGGGTGCAAGAAAGAGTATACTATGGCTCCAGGTGTGTGAATTTGCTGCCTGAAACATACACATTTTACATTCTCCGGGTGCAAGAAAGAGCATACTATCGCTCCAAGTGTGTGTGTGTGTGGATCCAGTACACTACCACCACCACCACCACCACCACCACGCATGTGCACCCGAATAGCGGGGAAAGTTACGGAGATACGATACATTCATATAGGAGCTTTACGGTAGACCTCGACACGAGGAATACAACGCCACAAACATCGTGCGCGTATGTCGCTTATTTCTCGAGAAATCGCCGAATCACGTGACACCGATTATCGACTAATTGCGGCGAAAGTTATCGTCGGGCGATAAAATTATGTCGGATTTTTATTGTACATCTATACGAGAGAAATACGACGCCGCAAGCCGCGAGTCTCTATCTGTCTTAGTTCCCGAGATATCGCCATCGGTAATTTATAGAAAATATCAAAAAGTCAACAAAAAAAAAAAAAAATGGAAATTTTTTTTTACTCCGAAACAAAATTTGGACGCCCTAGGGGCATACTTACGGGATTGACGCATTTCATGCCTCATTCAACACTATCAACATAGGAATCAATACGACTTCGGGCCCGAATTAGCCGCAGGCTTTCATTAGTCACGCTCCATCGCTAACTATAGACACGGCCCGCTGAACAGATATGGACACTTCTCATGCGGTGGTCACCGCACCTCCGGGTTATAGGTATATATATAGACGATGAACACCGCACCTTCAGGCTATAAGTATGGCTCCATAAATAGACCATAACCTCGAACACAGCAAAAATACATAGACACGTTCCGCTGAGCAGACATAAAACACCGCAAACACCTCAGGCTATTGTCACGGTCCGGTGAACAGACGTTGACATGCAACCCCTTGGGCTATGTTCAAGACACCATCAATAGACGAACACCGCACGACTTCGACCTATTTATGACGTCACCTCGATCTACTTATGACGTCATCGGCTTCCCGGCTTCCCTGGCCCAGAACTGCCTATTTATATTCTACTGGTATTCAGTGGTTAATTTTTATTATAAGCTCATGTATTTAATTTATATGAGTGATCAGATAGTTGGAGGTTCCACTAAATGAAGAAAAAGTATATTTGTGAAATGCGAACACTTGCGTTTGTGTTCTATAAGGCTGTCACGTGATGAACGCTGTCGCCATCTTTCGATCGAAGGAAACAGGTTGTCAAAATACTTCAGGCGAACCTTTTGGGTAATTATGCATTTTATTTTACTTACCACACTCTGTAAATTATGTGACATTACTGCGTAATAACCATAGATTTGGCGTACGTTGTTGGTAAGCCTATATTTGAGTGATAACTCGTAATTATGAGCCGCCAAAGACAAGTTTGTTCGGACATGTAACTTTGACTCGCTGTGCTGTGTAAATAGCTCTGATGCAATCGTTTGTTAGAAACTCTTGAAGATATGAATTAAGGAGAACGCATCCTGATAACAGCTAATAGTTCCGGGAGTTATTGCTGGTTAAAAACTCATAGCTGATATTACTTTTGACGCAGATGAGTTTGCCATTTCGTTACGCTGTGTGAAGCCAGCTTGTTGGCATGGTGACGGCGATGCTTCGTTGTGTGTTTCGTGGGTTGTGAGCAAAGTCACAGCTCCCCAATTTCGTGGTGAGTGTTTGCGAATTGTATAAATTAATGGTTGTGATTCTTGGGATAAAATGTAATGGTTTATTGAATGATTCGTGACAGTTATGTATTTGCGACTGTAAGCTAAAATTACTAGCGGAGCTCTGCGGGTATATCCTCTAATTTGATCAGAAATTGAATTAAATCTTATTGTTATAAGTTTTAAGGATTCTATGTCATAAAGAATTTGTAAGAGTAATTCCCCATGACACAACAAAGGTGTTTGTGGGAATATTGGTTAGTTTTGTCAATTATTACCATTTTTCTGAATATTATGACAGGGTAAAGAGTTAGAATTCATTGTTATTATGCAGGCATCTGTATGGAAGACTGGCCACATTGTTAGAGTATGGTGGACCAGTAGTGGCTTCCTGGTGAAACTCCATTCTCGTGTTCATCTTGTACCCTGGTCAGACAGGGGTAAGTTTACCATGTGATAATTGAGTCTGGTTACTGTGCAATGTTGTTATTAACAGTTAGCTAGTCATCGTGGAATTACATCACTGTGATGATAAAGCGATTCCATCCACCCTAGTGCTATTTCGTAAATCAAATCCGTCTACTGCCATAATTTGTGTATTATATGAATTGGTAGAATGAATCAAGCCAAGAGTTAAGTAACGATTCTTGAATTATCGCACTGCGTTTATTCCTCTGCATAAAATGTACATTTAATATTTCCACAAATGTTCAATTTCACCGTTGGTCAATTATTGATCGTTAACAATTTATTGATTCCTAGTTGATACGAACATTTGTTCATCAATTTCATTTGTGTTCACATAAAATGTATGGTGCTCTGTACCTGCCACTGTGCACAACTTGTGAACTGTCATTTCCTCATATATGACTTGATGGTGCTGTTTAGAAGCCTTTTATGCAATATATAATCTCTAATATCAAAGCCATGTTATATCAGGATAGAGATCATTATGTGGACATACTTAATTTGTAATAAGCCTGGTGTTTGATAAATATTCCCAGCTGCATACAGGATGTTTCTCAGATAGACCAGTGGTATTGCATCTAATTTCTTGTTTCATACAGAGTGTGTCACATAGCTATTGAATGCGAGACTTGCACAATACACGGTTCAGGCCTGGGCCGCTAGGATCGCCTTTGTCTTTATTTCCGTTTTATCCCACTTCTGCTAGGCACAGCTGAGTAGGCTGGCCGATCAATGGCCGAGTAGGCTGGCCGAACTTTATGACAGGATCGTGCTTTTAGATCCATCTTTTAAGGACTGTCGTAACAGCACGCTCAAGGGACGATTAGCTGAAGATGTGCGCGATGAGGGGTTGTGTCGTGAAATTCGTCGCCTGAACATAGAATCGGCTGAATTGGACTACTTTGAGATGCGCGATAGAGCACAACAGTGGCTAGGTGCGACTGGGAAGAAGCAGCTAGTCAAAGCAAAGGAAATAACATTCCAGGAGATCACCAGCAGTGATGATGATCTGTTAACTGAGGTGAGGAAGCAGGGACAACAACTTACCTCACAACAGCACGAATTGAGAAACTTCTACAAGAACTTCAAACAAACAAACGAGGTGCAGCCAGACAAAACCAGCCATACCGAGCTCGGAGCAACATTCCGCGACGATGTTGGAATGTGGTACGGAGGATCACATGAGGAGAGACTGCCTTACATACAATTGGATGTCACAACTGGCGAAGCGTTAAACTAGAGACACCCGTCATGAAAAGCCACATTTCGGGTGAAATGCGGACTGAAGGCTCGATATTGTCGCAAGCTGTAGGAAAATGTCCTGAAGGGTTGGTGAAGCTTGGTCGTAGCGAGGTGCGGTGTTTGTTAGTCACCGAAGCACAGATTTCGACAGTCACCGAATCGTTTTTCAAGGAAAATCTAATTCAAGAGGGAGACCTCTTGGACGTATCAGCTTTTATCCATATCTCTGGAGCACAGGGACTGGATGTTCCCTATTTGGGTTATATTGAGCTTGATGTGACCTCACTCGGTACAACGTTTCAACGGATGGGATTTTTGGTGGTACTTGACCCTTTAGATACGCCTATTGCTGCACGTAAGAAGGACTGTCCGGGTGTTATTGGTAGCAATATTTTTAACTGTATATTTGAAACATTGAAAGAATCTGATGGACCAAATTTTTTGCAAAAAGTGGTGCAAGAGTCTCAGTCTACATGGGCAAATGTGCTTGCCCTCCACAGTGAAATGTCAGTGACTGACGCTGATGAGTGTAAAGATACTTTGTACAGGGTTCGGGTTGCAGGGAGAAAACCTGTTAGGATTCCAAGTCGGACTATTGTAGTAGTGGATGGGACAGCAAGAGCTGCCAAGCCAGGATGCAAGTACGAGGCCCTACTTGAACATTCAAAATCACATGTTGGCCCACTTCCCAGAGGGTTGGCGCTGGGTCCTGCATATGTTACTGTTGGCCATAGTGGCCGTGTACCTGCACAAATAGCCAATTTCGGCGATTCGGATGTTTACCTACAGCCTAGAACTATGATCGGTGTGCTGAGGAACTGTGATGTAGATCCTAAAATTCAAGTTGATCAAGTCAATGACTGTGAAGTGGTAATCAGTGAAATATCTGCCGAATGTAGAACATCTAAACTCGCACAAGAAGTGATCTCTAAGGTGAACTTTGGAAGAGTATTGGATGCAGATCAGCAACAGCAAGTAGAAGCTCTTCTTTCCAAACATTCTGAGATATTTAGTGCTTCTGAAAATGACACTGGGTGCTGCAACGAGGTGACTCATCGTATCCTGTTAGAGGATAATGTTCCTGTTCGAGTAACCCATCGGCGTATTCCCCCACAACAATGGGGAGATATACGTGACTATTTGAAGGAAGCATTGAACAAAAGAGTCATCAGGGAATCGACGAGTCCTTTTACGTCTCCAGACGTCTTAGTCCGGAAAAAGGACAACAGTTTACGTCTGTGTGTAGATTACCGCGCTCTGAACCGGAAGACCCGCAAGGATGCATATCCACTCCCTAGGATAGAGGAGGCTCTACAGGTGTTACGGGGAGCGAAGTACTTCTGTAGCCTTGACCTAGCACATGGTTTCCACCAAGTATCAGTTGCACCAGAGGATGTCGAGAAGACAGCTTTTAGAGTCGGCACCGGGGGATTATTTGAGTTTTACGTTATCCATTCGGATTATGTAACGCGCCGGCGAGATTCATGCGTCTCATGGACAAGGTACTCGGTGATGAAAACTTTCAAACTCCTAATTTACCTGGATGACATACTGGTTTTTGGTACGACCTTTGAAGAAACCTTCAGTAGGCTGGATATGGTTTTGACGCGGCTGATGGAATACAACCTCAAAGTGAAACCCAAGAAGTGTCACCTATTTAAGGAGAAATTGCGCTACCTTGGTCATATCATCGAGGAAGAAGTTATCTCAGCGGTTCCGGAGAAAACAAATGCTTTACGAGATTGGAAGATTCCTACGACAGCGTCGGAACTCCGTGGGTTCTTGGGCCTAGCTGGCTATTACCGTCGTTTCGTTCCGGAATATGCCAAAGTAGCTGCACCTCTCCATGCACTGCTCACTGGGTTCAAGACCAAGGCAAGAGGCAAAGCTAAAAGGAAAATCAAAGACCCAAGACCTTTCATGGAGCGCTGGACTGATGAATGTGTGCTAGCATTCAACGAGCTGAAAGCCAGGTTGTGCAGTCCATCCGTACTAGGTCACCCAGACTTCAGTGTGCCCTTCGCTAGCTTGCAGGGCTTGGATGCAGTTCTTTGTCAACGACAAGGGCACCAGACAGTCGTCATGGCCTATGGTAGCAGAGGTCAAGGAACAATGAAAAGGCGATGAAAAGCTACAGCAGCCGCAAACTGGCTAAATGGGCTGTCACAGAGAAATTCCGGGACATGCTTTTGGTCGCAGAGTTCATTATCTTCACTGACAATAATCCTCTCAGCTATTGGAACACAACATCTAAGCTTGGCGCCACAGGGGCAAGGTGGGCAGCGGAGCTAGCTCAGTACCAGTTTACAATTAAGTACCACTCTGGGAGAAGCAACAGGAAAGCTGATGCCTTAAGCAGAAAAGTGGAGCACTCTGAAGCATGCCAGTTGGAGGAACTTGTTACCAGCCCTCCCCTGCTGCAAATGTCGACCCAAGTTCCGACTGAAATTGGAAAGCAGTTCCGCGAGGCTACAGCTGAGGTATGGCTTGAGGAAGTGCAGACGCGTTCGGAGCAGACAGCCCCTGTGTGTGTTTCAGCTTTCGCTACAATAGTGCCGTCTGAGATCTGATCCAACTATTAACCGACTCCGTTATTACTGGGACGTCAACCTACACCTGCCGAGCTAAACAAGGAACCGAAGTCAGTGCGGAAACTCTTCCGGTCATGGGGCCGTGTTGTGGTGAAGTCGGGTATCCTTTACCGTAAGTGCAACATCCGTGGTAAAGTGGTGCACCAGCTGATCTTGCCTTTATTCTTGAGGAAGCAAGTGTTGACAGAAGTTCACGACAAGTCTGAACATCAGGCCGCTGATTGCACATAAGGAATTCTGCAGATGAGGTGCTACTGGATAGGGATGAAGGCAGATGCGCGAAACCATTGCAGAACTGGTTCGAGATGTGCAATGTCCAAGTTCGGCAACAAAATTACACCTACGCTGGGATCTCTTATTACAAAGAAGCCATCGGAAGTGTTTGCAATTGATTACACTGTTCTCGAGAAATCCTGTGGCATGGAAGATGTCCTAGTCATGACGGATGTATTTACAAAATATACTCAGGCAGTGGCCACAGTCGACCAAAAGACGACCACAGTAGCGAGAGTGCTGGTTAAGGATTGGTTTGTGAGGTTCGGCGTACCCTTGCGTATACATAGTGATAGAGGTCGAAACTTCGAAGCAGATGTTATCCGAGAGCTTTGTTCAATATATGATGTTTCTAGAAGCAAAACTACCCCATATCATCCCCAGGGAAATGGCTCCTGCGAGCGTTTCAATAGGACCATGCATGATCTCCTCAGATCCTTGCCTCCAGCAAAGAAACGAGTGTGGCCCAAATACCTGGCCGAGGTGGTGTACGCTTATAATTGCACTCCCCATGCATCAACCAGCTACTCTCCATACTACCTCTTTTTTGGACGAGATTCGAGACTTCCTGTAGATAACTTGTTGGGACTTAATGAAGGCGAGGAGTACGACAGTGTTGGTGACTGGGTCACAGATCATTATCTTCGTCTGAAAGAGGCTTTCCATTTGGCTTCATCAAAGACGGAAAAGGAGGCACTGAGACGCCAGAAGTTACACGATCGACGGGCACAGGAGACCAGCCTGCCCATTGGTGCTCGGGTCTTCGTACGTGACAGAAGTTACCGGGATCGACATAAAATCCAAGATGTGTGGTGCCACACTCCCTACCGTATCATAGGACGCCCGAACCCAGATGGACACGTGTATGTAGTCGAACCCCTTCATGGTGATACAGCTTCAAAAACTCTGCAGAGGACCGACCTCCTGGATGCAAGGGACCTTGTCAGTGATCTACATGTACCAAATGTTAAACCGGACCAAATGTCGAGGCGCCAAACTCACAGCAGGGAAGTGTGTGAGGTGGCTATAAATATGACTCTCATTAGTGCCAATTACCATGATTACTGCCATTTATTGTCGTTGACACATTGTTAGCGTGTCGTACTTCAGCCATGTTTATGTCCAAAACAGCTGATCGCGAGTACTGCCGACTGCTGCCGATTGCATACGAAGTGCAGTCAATTTGGTATTCAGTGGTTAGTTTTTATTATAAGCTCATGTATTTAATTTCTATGGGTGATTAGATAGTTATAGGTTTCACTAAATGAAGAAAAAGTATATTTTTGAAATGCGAACACGTGCGTTTGTGTTCTATAAGGCTGTCACGTGATGAACGCTGTGGCCATCTTTCGATCGAAGGAAACAGGTTGTGAAAATCCTTCAGGCGAACCTTTTAGATGAGTTTGCCATTTCGTTACGCTGTGTGAAGCCAGCTTGTTGTCATGGTGACGGCGATGCTTCGTTGTGCGTTTCGTGGGTTGTAAGCAAAGTCACAGCTCCCCAATTTCGTGGCATCCGTATGGAAGACTGGCCACATTGTTAGAGTATGGTGGACCAGTAGTGGCTTCCTGGTAAAACTCCATTTTCGTGTTCATCTTGTACCCTGGTCAGACAGGGGATCAGTTGCCCTCCCGGGTAAACACTGTACGCATGGGTTGAGTTGATGAGCAATACATAGCAAGTCTTCACCACCATCCTGAGTTGTGTTGTTTTCTGTTGCTAAATTCTACCCGCCGCCACATTTGACAAGATATAAATAGTATTATCATAATAACTATGATTGTTCCCTTAAACCTAATAAACGCTTTCTCGTATCTGTCCATTTGTTCAGCTCAAACGTCAGTCCTCGAATGAATTATTTAAATGCATTGGAAGGTTAAATAAACTATCAGACGACCAAGAATGGGAGGTCTGTTTTGACCGGAATCAAATTCTGGTCTACTTTTCGTTCATAACGTCTAGATTTCCTCCGCAACAATAGATACGGGTTATATTCGATGTATCACGTGATCAATTTCTTTACAAATTATACCGACATCATCAATCATGGCGGTGTGGCAAGGGAAACCCCGGTGGCCTCGTCACGCGCGCCCGGATGCACGCATGCATAGTTGTACCGTACCAGCCTTACTCGTCATCTTACCCGCGGGTAGGCCTGTCTTACTCGCGAGTGAACCTGCCTACTCGCGGGGAGTTTAGTCACCTATACCCTATACCCTTGCTCATGTGCGACCGGACTGCCATTTGTACACTTCAGCAGGTGCAATGTAGTTATGGACAAATTAAGCGGTGTAAGATGTTGCTAGCGTGTATGTGGCACTAGTACAAGGACATCCTATGTGGGGTGTGTGGGGGAACGGGATGCGATCCATATGACTCTACAGGAAAGCTTCCCTCGGTACATCACATTCAGACACCAACCTGTAACCATCTCGGTCATCTATACGCGGTAAGACTGACCCTGGGGTCGTGCGTATCCATTTTCAATCTACTTTCGGCAAATGCAATAGGGAATTTCCAGAAATCAATACCACGTGACTTCGTTAGCCAATCAGCAAAAGTCTACCGACGTAACCCCAACGTAACTCGCCATTCTCGAGTCATGTGATGTCCTACTTGTTCAAAATTACAGATCCACCACACCTCTTGTATGATACGAAAGTTATTCATACCTATATATTTTGTAAGCCCAGCCAGAATCTGTTTCAGAAGTGGTATGAAAACCTGTAGTTTATCAGATATCTCGAGTCTGTTCTCCGCCGGATGAAGGTCGAACAGAATCCGGTAAAGTACTGGATATCGCTCCGCGACAATGGAGACACACGATTCGCAAACCATCTTATGGATGGCGAAGTGTACGCAAATGATTCAGACACAAGAATACCAGAGAATATGGTGGATTCTCGGACGTAGCCTTAGTATCTCAGCCGCGCTTTTATTGCAGATGTTCACGTGGAGACTATGAAGTATACACACGGCCCCTAGCACCGGCTTAGGCGGAATTAGATACGCTAGCTCGGAAACTGTGATGACAGATCAGATCACACAAATAACTCATTCGATGTTAATGGATGAGTCTGACGGAATAAACGCCTCAACATGGGGTAAACATGGTAAATGCAAGGATACCCAGAAAAACTAACCTGCAATGCCCGATGGCGTACGGCTTACATTTCGCATCAAAACAATAAACCTACCTATATTTTATGTACAAAGGGCGGGCCTCGGGGACTATGCATGCCCAATGTCCATCGTACAATGATGGAGTGTCCAAATACATCCATCCATTCATCCAT
The DNA here is from genome assembly GCA_036873755.1 of Hanleya hanleyi. Taxonomy (NCBI): domain Eukaryota; kingdom Metazoa; phylum Mollusca; class Polyplacophora; order Lepidopleurida; family Hanleyidae; genus Hanleya; species Hanleya hanleyi. Next base: position 65,806 of record JAVTVY010025396.1, read on the forward strand.
CCATCCATGTTCAGTGAACATCACTAAGTTGATAACCTACAGATCCGAAGGAAGTAAAATTAAATTCACTTATACAAAAAATTATACATAACCGCAGATGGGCATGCATGAGACGACTGCGCACACCATCAGAAGGATATGGTCACATACATTTTATGATACAGACTTGGTCGACCATACTAATCTTCTCTTCCATGGACGCTTTGACAACTTTTGTACAGGTCAAAATGGGTTTTTGGCAACGGCTGTAGAATACAATCCTTCTGTTTTGCCAACAATGGAATTCGTGTTATCATCTTGGAATTGAGCTAAAAGTTCTGTGACATCCGGGTCCATTACAACACCCTGTCACGAGTATTTATTAGGTCCGTGTTATAGTGTTTTTTCTGAATGATTACAATCAACATGCAACAAATATTACAGTGGGAAACATTCAACTTCAAAAAGCGGATACACCGTTTACCCATTGTCGAAAAATTCATCAATTCACTTTTGTATTCGATTCACCAGATACATAATTGATACTACTATACTGGTTATGGACATCCAATCTACTTCCCATCAAGTGGAATTTGAAGTGCATAAACACCATTCGGTACACAGCCAAACGAACAGCGTGCTACTGCACTGGTGGATGGGAGATAACTCGAGAAGAAAGTAATGTGGAATATTTGCTCCAAGAGTATACTTTTGTATACTTTCACAATTCAGCATTCGGAGTTTGCTGAAAGCGACGTTAAATCCTATTCAATCACTCACCCCTGTACTGTATATACAATTGTGATAATTGTGTCATTAGCAGTTGTCAGGTCGCCAGCTAATGTCATAATTGCGTCGCTTGCTATTGTCACAACAGCGCTGTGACATTAGCTGGCGACCTGATAACTGCTAATGACACAATTGTCGTAATTGCAACAATTGTGTCATTAGTAGTTTCTACAATGGTCTTTCGTTAGATTACCCTCATACTATTCAGCTTGTATCACTGACGTCCCTAGAGTAGGGACGTCAGTGATACAAGCTGTTTATCAGCGTATCGTTAGATCTGTTGCCCTTGATTTATCCTTGAGTGAATGAGGACAAGTAATTAAAACGTATTTAACTGACATGAAAAGTGAAAAGATATTTTTCATTTCAAACAGCTTTGAATAATTGTATAGTATTCTATCAAGCATTCAGTAGTCATCCCACGCCCACAAATGATTTCGGATTCAATAATCCATAGACCTTCTACATTTAACATGGCCAACAATGCTGTAGGGTATAACATTAAAAAAGTGAAAAAGGTGGCTAATTTATTTAGTTTGGGTCAAATTGTTAATTTACCTAACAACCTATTCATTCACACTCAAAGAATAATTGAAAATGGAACACAAATGTGATTGTATGCGAAGTGACAAGACTGAATTCTGAGAATGCTATCTTTTTTGCTGCCCAGGTATATCCACAACTGGTGGGATTTTCATGTTATGTGCCAAGCAAGGGAAACAACTCTACTCGACATTTCAACAAGTCAAGGGGTGTTTTTTGTAGTAGTTTAATATTTCATGAAATTTACTTCGTTCAATGTTAGGGGGTTAAGAGACAAGGACAAGCGCCGCCAGGTATTCCTTTATTTGAAAAAAATCAAATCAGATATACGTTTTTTACAGGAAACACACAGTGTCAAAACGGATGAAAAGTTTTGGTCTAATGAATGGGGCAGTAAAATAGAATTTTCTCACGGCTGTAGTAGAGGCAAAGGCGTTGCAGTGATTGTCCAAGATAAAAAATATAAGATTGAATAAAATATCTACAGACCCAGAGGGCAGATATATAATAGCGGAAATAGAAAAAAAAACCAAGAACATTTCACTGTTGTGAACATTTATGCTTCGAACTCAACTGATGATCGTCTTTCTTTGATAACCTCTATACGAACTTATTCGCAAATTTCAACTGTCATTTACTCCTGTGCGGGGATTTTAACACTGTCATAAATCCAATTTTAGACAGAGAGTCCTGTGGAAATAATAAACACTCTTGCAAGCGTTCAAACTTGCCCAAAATTACATGACATTATGAAAGACTTAAACCTGGTTGACTCTTGGCGTCACAAGCACCATAAAAAAGGCATTTACATGGAAAAGAAACAATGACACCCAATCAAGAATAGATATGTGGATGATTTCTAAAAACTTGAGGAATATTTTATCAGAATCCAAAATAATTCGAGGCTTACGATCAGACCATAAAATAATAAATATCCGACTTGAATCTCAATATAAAAAATTTAAACCTAACTTTTGGACATTTAATAATGCACTGTTACAAGACGAAGAATATATACTATCTATAGAAAAGCTTTGTGGCGACATTAAACAAGAGTGCGAAAATTGAAATCCCTGTTTAAGGTGGGACTGGTTAAAGTTCAAAGTTATAGAATTGAGTATAGACACTTCAGAACAGAATTTGAAAAATGCATTAAAGTACGAAAATGAGCTAATTAAATCTCTCTCTGGACATAACATCATCCGAACGCATGACACGATCAAACGTAGAAACTTCTGCTCGTAGCCATGCGGTAACGGGTGATATCTGAGTGTAATAGGGCGTTTCCCAAATGGTCACATCCGATTGGTCCCGTTAGCTCCGACATCGGCGCAATCACATACATAAAACGAAGACACACCTCCAGAAAGCGATCGATTGAAACGATCCCTTGGTGGGCCTCGGAGTGCCCCCATCACAAAATAAAAAGCATATCATTTTCCTGTGAACTGTCGCCAATTTATTTTTTACAAATATGTTAGGCCGCTTGTAATATGACTTTTCTTAAGGAAAACAAAGATGCATGCTCCATTAGAGTGAGAAATAAAATAGCTAATTCGCACAACTTCGGTTTGGTCTCCCACAGTCTTGTGCCTCGAGCATGTCGATCGCTTACGTGAAATTGACACGTCTCATGTCTGAGATTTCCAGGTCAGAGTATTTGAATACGGACAATTTCATTGGCTCGTTTAAATGGAGCGGACATGCGACTTGATGCTTGGGGAAGCTGACATCGGGCGAAATGTTTCAACCACATCTCCGGTTTCAACCAGCAGTCGTAATACCTAGCTTTATGTAGTTTTATATGAATCTACAATGCATACTGATTAGTGCACGACGGAATATCTCTGCAGCGAACACTTTATTTACGCCAGCATGCTTATTTTTTCTGACGCTACTGGTATATGTTATCGAAGAGCTGGTGCATGGGGGTAGTTCATGTAACGTGACGGCCGGGAATCGCAGACACTAGAGCGTGCAATAGACAAGCCCCTTTTCAATTCTGATATGAACGATCTAACAAAGAATTGGCTTACAGGAACTATATGCCTGGCCCATAATTCATTCATAGCTACTTGCAACAGATATGTTGTAATTACACGACGTATTTTCTTTTAATGAAATCCCCGTAGCTTGTCATATACTGTCGTTATAATTTAATAACAATCAATGTCATCATGGGATTAAATCCCTAATGGGTTATTATCGTTTGTACATAAATCACACGAGTATCATATAACTGCCCAGCAAAGATATACCATGCAGGAAAAGCCGCTAAGAGATTTTAACGTTATGTTCATGTACTGGTTTATTTATTTATTGTATATTGTAACTTGTTCTGTTACTTATGGTTACCTAAACTGAATCTTTATCTGTTACTTTTACTAGTACACAATTTTTTTTATGATTCAAGTCCACTACCCAAATATTTTCGGAACTATTTTGTAAAACAATCATCTGTTCATCAGTATCAAACACGCGCACATTATCTTAATTTATACAGGCCATTTTATCGTAGTAATTTGTCCTTTTATACTATCAAAACAGCTGGTCCCCGCGAGTGGAATAAACTAATGTCCTCTATCAAAAACATACCATCGACATCACTTTTCAAATCCAAGCTTACATCATACCTAACTGAGAATGACTGATCTACTTTCTCGACCATTTCCGATGCTGTTGCACTTGTCAAACAATAATATTAAGCCACCCTAAGTTTAATTTCAGTATTATTTCCAACTTAGGGATAAAACAATTCCCCTGGGGGTTTATTCCCGCCTTTCAAAGCATGTTAGCATCATTTATATTAGTTACGCAAATTTGGTGAATAAAATGAAATGAAATGAAAAAATACACGGAGAATGAAGTCATTGAGCTAAGGGTAGTGTTAAGTGAAACGTGAAATGCCCTTAGCAAGCTAAGATGGGACATAATAGACAGTCGTTTAATAGATGAACCCGAAAACCGCCAACTTGATATAGAGTATGCCCAAACAAAACCAAAACTTGAACAAATTTATGAGAAGGCCAAGGGCTCCTTTATCCGCTCAAAATGTAGATGGCTTGAAAAGGGAGAGAAAAGCTCCAGATATCTCCCTAGTATAATCCATGGCGTGTCCGACTCCTCCTACTCCTCCTCCTCCTACTCCGCTTTACTCACTGCACAGCGGGTCGCATAGGTTTGGCGCGGGATAGGGTGGGGCGAGAGACCTGGGGTTTTCGCTACCTGAGATTCCATGGGCCAGGCTTGCACCCTACAGTAGAATGGGTCGACTGCGCATGCGCGATGAGTAGTATAGAAAGGGCACGCGATCTCCCTATCCCTATAGGTGTGGCGCGGGTTAGGGTGGGGCGAGAGACCTGGGGTTTTCGCTACCTGAGATTACATGGGCAAGGCTTGCACCCTACAGTAGAATGCGTCGACTGCGCATGCGCGATGAGTAGTGCGCGATGAGTAGTATAGAAAGGGCACTCGATCTCCCTATCCCTATAAGCTAACCCATGGGGGTGAGTGAACCCATGGGGTGAATGAGCCATGGAGGTGAATGAGCACTCGTTTCTATAACTTAGAAAAAACAAAAAACGCAAAGAATCATATCACTCAGCTGATAAAAACAGATGGGCTTGAAATAACAGAAGAAGCAGATATTCTGAATGAATAGGAATCATATTATTCAAAATTATACCAGTCGAAATTGCAGAACTCTCCTGGTCGCGTAGAAGATTTTCAAACAGCCTTCCCAAATTCAGTACCAACGCTTCTCGAAGAAGATCGTGACAACTTAGAATCTCCTATCACCCGGCGAACTTGAATTTCAAGAAGCTTTATTTGGTATGCAGCTAAAAAATCACCAGGTGGTGGAGTTTTTCAGAAAATTTTGGAATAAAATAAAGATAATGTTCATTTCGTCCGTTCGGGAATCATTACAATCGGAAACAGTGTATCCCAGAGAAGAGGGATAATCTCCCTCATTGAAAACCCGGAAGAGATTTGAAATATTTAAAAAATTGGCGGCCGATATCGCTTTTGAACGTGGTTTACAAAATCATTTCTAAAGTATTAGCTATCAGAACTAAACCCCTATTGAATAACCTTATTCACTATTCTCAAACCGGTTTCGTTAAAGGTCGCTTTACAGGAGAAAATATTCGTTTTTTTACTGGATATTTTAGAACAAGATCATTTCTCGAATAATTGGTTACTATCCTTAGACATCGAAAAAGCATTTGACTCAGTTGAGTGGTCATATATGTCTTACGTATTAGAAAAGTTCAATTTTGGTCCAGTTTTTCGAAAATATGCTCACACGTTATACAATGGATCAAAAAACTGTGTTATTAATAAGAACAAATCGTGCAAGTGGTTCGATCTGCATCGAGGAACGAGACAAGGGTGCCCATTTTCACCAAACATATTTATCTTGTGTATAGAAGTGATTAACAACGAAATTCGTAAAGACAAAACTATCAAAGGTATATATGTTGACAAAGAAGAAGTCAAGGGATTTTTTTATGCAGATGACTCAAATTTAACATTAAAAGACATCTCCTCTGTCAGAAATGCTATATCCAAATATGAATTATTGGGAAAATTTTCAGGGCTCTGTTTATATATATGCAAAAGAAAATTATTTTCTTTCTCCAAAAAGAAGATCAAACACATAAATATACCACAGCTTACAGTCACTAATGAGTTGAAAATACTGGGTATTTTAGTTAGCAATGACAAAAATTCAGCACCAAAAGAAAATTTAGATAGCACGTTGGGGAAAGTTCGTAAACGCTTTCAAATCTGGTCGTTCAGAGATATTACTTTATATGAAAGATCACTTCTGGCAAAAGGTGAAGGTTTGTCAAGGCTTACACATCTATCCTCGGTGTTACCAATCCCTAAACTGTTCATTTCTAATGTTAATAAAGAGATCCAATTCATCTGGAACTATCGTCGAGAAAAAGTTAAGAGAAGTCTTCTGTGCTGCGGTGTTGAAAACGGTGGAATAAAAGCCAGAGACTTCGACATGCACAACCAGGCAATGAAATTGGTGTGGTTAAATAGATATTTTGCTGATAGGCCTTCGTATTGGAAATAACCACAGACGAAATATTCAGAAAATTAGGTGACCTAACATATTTACTGAATTGTAACTATGATATCTCAAAATTAAGTGATAGGTTACTAGACTTTTATATGGAAATTCTTGCAAATTGGTCAAAGATAAAAGATGCAGGTGAAGATACAGACCCATACAATGAACTTATATGGAATAACAAAAATATTTTATTTGGCAGCAAATCAATGTACAACATCCTATGGCATCAAGCTGGTATTAATTTTGTGAAAGATCTTTACGATGAGAATGGGAAGTTGTTATCACTGCCAGAATTACAGGAAAAGTACATTTTCATCTCCCAAACAAAGGACTACTATAGTATCATCTCTGCTGTTAATAATTTTGTTGGATCCAATCTATTTAACAAAAACATTGCCGATAAACCCTTGCACGAGATTCCATCGGTGGGTGGGATGCAGTTGCATGGCCGACATCCGTTTGACTTGCAAGTTTTTCTATGACATGTTAAAGGGTAAAGATAAGGTAAAGTTTGATTATGGCAAATGGTCCAAAGCTCAGGATGACGTGTCTCATGAGAAAATCTGGTCTCTTCCGCACACCCTATACCTGTAGAGAATAAAGTTAAACAACTACAATATAAAGTTTCACATAAAATAATTCCTTGCAACCAGTACCTTTGTAGGCGACTCAAGGTGAAAGAAGGAGGGAGGGAATTTGGCTTAATGTCACACTCCAGTTTGTTTCACTCATATGGTGACAGTCAGTTTGGTTGGTGGAGGAAGCCGGAGTACCCGGAGAGAACCACCGCCCTTCGGCAAGTAACTGACAAATTTTCACACATGGACCCAAGGTGAAAGAATATCCAGTGGGCAACACATGCGGTGTAGAAGATACTATTGATCATTATTTTATTGAATTGGGGCGGGGGCGGGGGCGGGGAGGTAGGTATATATGCATAATATAGTTCGTTTAGTATTCAGCAAATATATTGAAATAAGAAATATATTGGTGTTAGATGTTATATCTGATCTTTATATATAATTTCCTATCCTAACACCCAGGCTAGGCTATGTGGGCATTGTAAGGGTATATTGTAGAACCGTAGCCAGAAGAATTAATTAATAAATGCCCAGTGGCTTGTTCCAGGGCTTAAACGGAAAAAAAGAAGAAAAAAAAAGGGGGGGGGGGGGAAAGGGGGTGTTAATTTATCGACAAAAGCGTTCTCCTACACGCATTTTGACAAATGACTGAATTGCTACGCTAACCCTTCGACATTTTTTTTAGCATCGTTAGTTCGGTAACGTCGAATTAACGCCTACTCGTGTTATACGCCTGATATGTCCGAATCGGACTGAAACCGGCGTTTGACCAACGCTGTTGTCATGGTATTGCAGTATAAAGTTAGACACTGAAGATAGTTCTAGAATTGTAGAACTGAGGTGGACTTGTTAACCTTCTGTTCTGTGGTTATGATCTAGAATTTTCTCGTAATCGTGACCGATTTATCGTAAGTGAATTATGTGTCATCCGTCTAGTGTTTTCTCGAAGATTCTGTGATTGCAAATGGCCGCTCTACGAACAGCCCCGTATGCCCTGAGTTTTTAGTACACAACGCCATCTGTCCATGCATCAAGAGCCCCGGATATTGCCGGCAGTTATACTGGAGCGCCATCTGCACATATAGACTGTCATAGAGTTGTTTACTATGGACGCTTCTGGAATGTCAAACTGACATTTACTTGTTTATCTGGGTTAATTATGTCGAACTTTCTCGTGGCGGTTATAATTGTATTTGGGTTAAATTATACATCACTGCTCTACCGGTGGAAGCTTCTAGTTTCGGTAGAATTATCTCGAATGCCCTAATAGAGTATAAATAAGCGTGTATGCTCAGTTGTTTGGTAGGAAATTAATACCGGCTTTTATACACGTCTGATATAGTGTGTTCCGGAGGAGATTCGAACGGCTTCTATTGGGTGCATAACTGGACATTACCGTTACCGGAGATTATTGACTGAGATTATACTGACTGCTAGATTATATTCCTGTTGGATTACTCTTGTGTGTTTGACCGCTGTATTATCTACGTGATTGAACTGACGGAAACTGGACAACAGCTGAGCGTTATTGACTGTGGAAATACAGGAACGCGATTTCTACACGTCACGAACTGTATAGAGATTTGTACGTTGGAACGAACTTCGAGAGATACACCGGTATAACATTGAACAGTAAGATTTTATTTGACGTTTGTTTGCTATATTGACCTAACTTAATTTGTATATGATTTTAGTATTGTAAATAAATATTTGACTGTTAATACTCGACTATATAAATTCCTTCTGTTGCGTTTTTCTATTATCGTTTAGACGTAACACTGTGACTGTACTAACATATACACAGAGAAGATATTTGTTATAATATGTATACATGCACAATTTATGTTCCCCGTTCCACTGGACGGTAATTGTGTAAAGTTATCACCTCGGCGTACGAAGTAGACGCTCTGAATATTAGACCTTCGCAGTGAGGTTCTAAACTGGAGTCATACGTGCGGACAGATATATACAGAGACATGTCACGAGAAATTTTATGGCATGTGAAAATGCATGCCAGTTTGCGTTGAATACCATTAAAAACAAATAATTCACTTTCCCTGATCGCATAGTTATCTTGTTGAGTCTTTTGACCAAAAATCATTCCCAGTCCCCAATGGGTGTTACATGTCCTTTTTGAAAAGTTTGATTTTTTAATCTAGGAGTTTATCCTAGATTCTAGTTTTAAGTCACTTCAAAGATATACCTATCCTGACGAATTTTCATGACCTTTCCGATCAAAGATGTGGGTCGGACAAACAAACAGAAATGGTTACTAAAATTATAATGAGATTGATCTGGATAGAAGAATTGTCGGTGATACAGCTGTAACGATATGAACATCATTGTTAACTCTTTGACTGGTTCTTTTCAGTTTATATCATTCGATGTCTTTATTTCATAAATGCATGAATATTTTATACTGTGTCCCGTTAATAGTCTTCCGATTATGAGCATCATAATCATATGGACGACGGTTACCTACTCAATATCGCATGTGACTTGAATACATATTCATGTACCTCATGGGATTTGAACGTTTGGACGATATAGGCATGTCTTTAGTTAACTACTCTCGCGTCGACTCTACGATATAATTGCTACAATATTTACATGATAGGTTAGTCATCTATCCTTTCTGAATATTCCTGAATAACCTGCATATCGCATATATTAACTGGGAATAGGGGAGGATTGAACTAAATGTGTTGAGTTCTCCATGGTGTAAAATGAACAGACACAATCAAAGCGTGAGTGAGATACCACACATTAACTTTTCGTAGATCTGGAAACTTTTGGGTACAAGATGCAGATGATAGAAATTTGGCACCAGAAGCAGCCAGGTATCTTGCTGGCATCTGTGACTCCTAACAGCATCTGCTACCCATCTGATTGTTGTATTACAGGAAACTAATTTATGTTCATTTGATTTTTTAGGTTTTCAATCCTTTTTTTGAAACTCTGATGAAAGCCAGAAAAAATTAAACCAGAAGGCAAATTTACGGATACAATATTTCTGTAGTAAAACATGTCGTGCTGTTTATATGCATGTTACCATGCAAAAGAGAACAGCTAAAAATGTATAATATATGTAAAAAATGTTTAGGAAAATATAACCTAAGAAAACTAGTCCATTACATAAATGTAGAAAGGGGGATGCGAATTCCCGCGACCACACATGCGCAAGGCAGACTTCCGGTGTGTGCGTACTTTCGGTTGCACATGCGTATTCGCGGGACTGCCTTTCCGGATAGAGCTTCCGGTCACGTGACTTCCGCTCAAGGTTCGTTCACTAAACAAGTGTATATTGTGCACAAAGAGTCCAGATGTTAGGCTTGGTAGGCTTCTAAATTAAGGCGGGATTCCCAATAATATTGCGGTACGGGCGAGCCTGTAATTATTACATGACTAGTTCGATCTAAAAACGCATGCGCAACCGGAAGTGAGACGCTTTTACCGAGAACGAGAGAAGTGAGAGACATGGCGGGCTCGCTCAACTCACTCTCCTGGATCCATGCATGTACCATAGGGTAGAGTGGGTAGAGGATCACGGGTGCGCATGAGCAACAGGAAATGGATCGCTCTGCCGAGAACGAGAGAGGTGAGAGACATTGCAATGGGTTTCCATGTGCCATAGGATTCCCACTGGACGAGCGATGGCTCCATATGTGCGAAAAGAGACTTTGAAGGGTACATGTAAAACCATGCGCCTTAACATTGAAGGATGTGAGGTCTAAGGAGGGTAGGTGTTAGCGAATATAAACGTATGGGCTACCCTCTTGAAGCTCACGCACTGTCCTATACAGCGGGGTGGTGCCCAGTACCACGTGACTGTGATGTCATCAGCAGTAGAGAAAAGGAATAATCTGCTCGGATGCATACTCGGGACTGGGCGCCTACACCTACACCCTTATACATACATTCTATTACGGATAATGTGAAGTCTACTTTTCATGTTACTATCCCACAGTTCACCGTACTGATGACTACGACATAGAGCCGATTTCTGGGATTTGTACTCATTTATTAAGAGTTCTCACGAAGCAGCAACACGAATTATATCAATTATACCCAAGTATTCCAATGAGTCCGACCAGTACTGACCTGTACGAACGTTGCCGGAAAACCACGAAGCATGCACTCTGCGAGCTCAGATCACCGATCTCCAGGAACCCAGTACTGCCTGATGATGGGAGGCCTTACAGAAGCAGGATGCTGTGAGCGCTATTCACCAACGGCATTGGTCCGCTGTTTTCACCGATATGGTCCTGTGCCGGACCTTTTCGGCTACTTGACAAGACAAGTCTGGCCCAGTACGCCGATACTATTCTAACAATCAAGCCTTCCGGGTGAATCCCACCTTCGGTTATTTGTTACGGCACAAGGAGACGGACCAGAGTGGCGATTGGTAGCATCCATCCATTGGACAATGTCTTCGGAATACAACAACAACAACAACGACCAGCTTCGGTATTTTAACCGAGTAACAATACGCTCGTGTGTGCCCAGTCATTCATCATCACGAATCGTGCGTCGCTGTGAACGGCCCTGGACCAACCTTGGAATGGGTTCGCCAACAACGCCTCAACACCAAATGGCAGGTAGAGATGACAATCAGCGTGACATTTTACATGAGGAAATAGATCGACCAACCGATATGCGCCCCCCTCAACCCGTGACGTCTTTGAAATGCCTGTGAGCCAAATCGGGAAACGGACTTTCACAGACCTTTCCTCTCTATAAATACTGTCATTCACTGTCATTCATTTCTCATCCATGTCGCGAGTCATACTTGTCATACGGTTGGTTGAGGTGGGGTTACACGTCCATGAGGATATAGTCATCATCGTGGAAGGCCGGGTGACCTGTAACTTGGACCCTAGCACCATATCGAATGCGATTACTCTACACGGTGATAGGAGCACAAAACGTCCACGAGTGTTGAGCGGTGAGCTCGACGGCAACCTTATCCACATCGGTCATGACGTCTACGTAAACTGCGGACTGTTCTTCACGCGCTTGGGTCGCTACAATTACCAACGGCTTCACTCATACACCCCGCTCTATGGACAGTCTACGAAAACGCGGTGCCAGTTGCGGACCTGCTGCTTAGACAGGACGAGTGGTCAGCCGTCGCGTTGGACTGGTCTGGCGCCCTGGCCGATGCGGTGTCAAAACCCCAAAATAAAGAAAGGAACCCGGCACAAGACAAATCCGTTATAAATAAGGAATACAGCCCGGGTTCTTCCCCAGTCATCATGAAGCGTTGGATTAAGGTGTTAGACAAAATAGTATTACAGTTTCAACAGTCTGGCGGCGTATACTGCAATAAACGCCCTCTGCCGAACTGCCAAGCCCCAGGGAATCTGTCGATCGCAATTCCAAGCCTGGTTGAAAATCCAAGACACCTATACCTTAAATCGAGCTGTCCGGCAGCACTTTTCACGTAATCGGATCATCGCCGGATGAATAAATGCCCAGTGGCAAGAGGATTTGGTTGACATGAGTGCCTTTGTCAAACACAATGAATGAAACCTGTATGTCTTGACGTGCATTGGTATCATGTCGAAGCATGCGTGGGTCGTGCCCATACAGACGAAAACGGGGGAAAATCTCATCAACGCATTCAAGCACATGTTCAAGACTGGGCGCAGACCGTTATATTTCCAAACCGACGATGGCAGGGAATTTCTAGGCAAACACTTCCAACAATTCTGAAAGCCCACTTACAACGAGACCAAGGCTGACGTCGTGGAAAGATTTCGCATCTTCAAGAGCTCATGTGCAAATATTTCACCGCCAAGAATACAAGGCGGTACATCGATGTGCTTCCCCAGCTCGTGGAGTGTTACAGTCGGGTCTATCACCGCAGTATTCAGAGTGCCACATTACTGTTATCAAGCGCAACGAAACCCAAGCTCGGGCTGCCATGTACGGTCCCGAATTCATGCGCGCACTGAAGTATGCACTGAAGTTCTAGCGAAGGAAGCACGTGCCGAAGAGTAAATTCAAGAGAAGGTTGAGAAGAGTTCTCTCTCCCACTGGAGCGATGAGTACCTTTTGGTCAATCGCAGTATACCGCGTCACCTGCGGGTGTATGAACTGGAAGATCCACTGGAAGGAACGTTTTACGAGAAGGAATTACAGTCTGTGGTGAAATCAACAGAGGAATACTACACTGTGGAACGGAACCAAAAGGAATGATGCCGTGGCAAGACGTTGCACCTCGTGAGATAGCAAGATTGGTCTAGTTCGTTCAATCCCTGGGTCTCGGTAGGCCAGGTGAAACGAATATAAAGCAGAGATCAAACCGAGCTGACTTCAGTCTACCCTAAGACAAAGGGCGACTGTCACTGAAACTCCAACCCGAAGAGTGGGTGCTGTCATCACTATCTTATCCCTCATCGGGGTGTGGTATGGGGGATGTTTTATGACGTAGAGACTCTCGTCTCTCTACTCAAACAACGTAGGACGACGAACTCTCTGCCTGTGCCAGCACGTCAGGCGACAATGGAGAACGGCGCGACACGGAGAATAACACCGATCCTCACCGACCCGGTCTCGATTATATCAGTGATACTCAAACCAGGGATTTGACTCGCGGCAAGAATGAAAGGGTTTTATACTTGCTCTCGCGCAATCTCTGTCTCGGGCTTGACCGGCGAGATTTCTCGTGATTTTCCCACGACTTTTTTTTTATTTTATCCAAATTATCTTCGATAAAATTTTCGTCTTCACCGCCTAGAACGATTCAGCTAGATTTAATCGTCAGTGAGAAAGTGCAACTTTACAATCTTTCGCTCCACCGGTACATTACGTTACGATACAAGTCACCCGACTGTACAATCCCCACCATAGGCCCCACAATTTTATGAGTCCCATAGTCGACGTTATCATCTGTACAGCCATCAGCCCCACAGTGGATCGCAGATGAAGTCATGAAGAGCGTACCCATCACGTTCCAGAGGAGGGTTGGCTTTTTGCTGGAGTGGTAAAAAAAACAAAACATGAGCTCGAGCGATCAAGGGGAACTCTTTTTTTAGAATCAAGTGATGCCTGACACCCACATGGTGAATTTGATGAATGATATGGGGCGTCAAGGCAGGTCGCAGGCCTCCCGGGATGATACGCGATTGCCCAAGGGTTGAAATACATGTACGTCCCATAAGAAATGGTGGGAATCCTAAGCGTTGGGTCTGGATGCAGCAGTATCAGCAGACATCCGTGACACCTCCTCAATGACCATGCCGATCGAGCTCACTTACCAAGCCACTGCGGCGATCACGACGCCGACAACAGGCCCCCAAACTCAGGAATGACTATTAAAGCAGGGGCATGCGGAGGAAAACGTCAGTCGACATGTTTTGCCTCACACTACTAAGTAATAGCTCAGCCAAGCTGTTCCCGGTCAACCTCATAGCCCATTATGTCGCGCAACTGCCGCACCCCTTAAATTCCCTTGGACGATGGGAATATGACCTGCCGGTTATCCAGTACCCATATTCTTCAGCGTGAGCATATGTCATAGCTCAGTCATTTGGACCAACCAGCGCCTGAGTGCAGTGATGTTCCTCTTGACTGAGTCGTTGACACATACCATGCATTTAGATGGACAAATTTTGCTGTAAAAATCGAACCACGCTTATTTGAAGTCTAATATTTTAGTAAATGTTACAAAATAGTTTGCTAACACATACTGTAATTTCAGAATGTTACTTTTGGTATATCAAATGATATCGGCAAAATACATAAGCGTTCTATTTCATTCCTGGATTAAAGATCATCAGCAAATCCCGGAGAGGGAGGCCAAGAGTTCGGCAGTTACCTCGAATTCCGCGCTTCCCTTTTCGCGGTACAACGTGGTAGAATAAGACTGAGCTGCTGATCCGGTGTATCGTGATGTCATGGTAACATGCGCAGTCGAGGAGTAGTAGAGAAAGGGCTTGTTCGAGTACGCAGGGGCGTCTTTGGGCGAACTAGGGACCACCCTGGCTCCAAATGGGTCCTGCAGAGTGTCGTCTTGAAGATCCTGGCGTGTAGAATAAGACTGAAGTGGTGTCCGTATGGATCGGTGTCACAATGCACATTCGCACTCGAGGAATAGTACAGACAGGGTATGCTCCGGTACGCAGGAGAGTGTTTGGACGATATATGGGCAATCCTGGGTCCCAATGTAACGGGCATGGTGTCGTATAGAATCTCTAGTGATGTAGAATAAGAATGGCGTTCTGCCCACGTGGATCGGTAACGTCATGGCGCGCATGCGCAAGCGAGGATTAGTAGAGAAATAGCAGGGGCGCTGGGCGAATGATGGACCACCCGTGGGCCAAATGTGCTGTTCCTGGTGTCGTGTAGAAGCTCTTGTGTCATAGACTAATACTTGGGTTGCGTACATGCGCACTTGGGGTCAGTAACAAAGAATCCATATTTTCGGATATACACTAGGGATTAGGAGAGATCTAGGAAGATCGACAACAACAAGCATAAGGCGTATTACACAATTTATTATCCCCTCCATCACATCACACCCAAGCTGGGGAGCCATTAGAATTCACTTATCCATGCTCTTGTCCGTGTATCAGACACATCGTCGACCCTGCTCGCTCTTGTCCAATCAGAAGCCGCCATTTTGAAAACTGCTCATGGGTTGCGTCAATCTCCGGCCATGTTCGATCTTCTCAGTTACATGCATCATCGACCGTTCATTCGCTCTGGTCCACCCCTAAGCGACTTTGCCAATGGTGTTAAATGAATTAGGTCTTTGGATTATGGATGCGGTAATTCTTTAATGGGCGACGGCTGAATATTAAATGACGGACTAGACGCTTGTATTTTGGGTAATCCAGGATACTGCAGAGGCAACATATCCTGGAAGGCATGTTTTGGCATTTTGCCGCCATTTTTCTCAACCCATATCCTCTTCCCAAGTAACGCTTGGTTTTCATGATGATTGGGCGCATGTACTCGTCATTCATTTCAAGCGTCAGCAGACTATACTCTTTTTTCTGATGTGGGTGCGCATCTGGGTGTAAGCCTTTGTAATTTATCCTGTCAGACATCTTCAAACGCCTCAGCATGGATATTAATAGCCGTTGTCTCAAAAGTTGGGTAATTTCTTACTCACGCAGGCTTCCCTGGGGCCAACTCTCTGCATCAGCGAACGAGGTTTCAGTATCAGAGGTTAGGCTTTCAATATCAGGAGTCTCTGTATCATTATCTGCATCAGTGGGTTTATCGGCTTCTGGTGCCTTGATGTCTTCATATCCATGTTTATTATTCTGGTGCCTTGGTGTCTGCATATCCATGTATATCATTCTGGTGCCTTGGTGTCTTCATATCCATGTATATCATTCTGGTGCCTTGGTGTCTTCATATCCATGTATATCATTCTGGTGCCTTGGTGTCTTCATATCCATGTATATCATTCTGGTGCCTTGGTGTCTTCATATCCATGTATATCTGGTGCCTTGATTCTTCATATCCATGGGTGCCTTGGTGTCTTCATATCCATGTATATCATTCTGGTGCCTTGGTGTCTTCATATCCATGTATATCATTCTGGTGCCTTGGTGTCTTCATATCCATGTATATCATTCTGGTGCCTTGGTGTCTTCATATCCATGTATATCATTCTGGTGCCTTGGTGTCTTCATATCCATGTATATCATTCTGGTGCCTTGGTGTCTTCATATCCATGTATATTATTCTGGTGCCTTGGTGTCTTCATATCCATGTATATCATTCTGGTGCCTTGGTGTTTTCATATCCATGTATATCATTCTGGTACCTTGGTGTTTTCATTTTTATTATTCTGGTGCCTTGGTGTCTTCATATCCATGTATATCATTCTGGTGCCGCATCATATTGGAGTCTGGTAAACGTTCGTAAAGATAAACCATGTTGGCAGTTGGACGTGGAAGGTGCTCATCTTTCGGATATAGTTGTTGTTAAAGACGTAACACAGTAACACTTGGCAACGCCTATCTTAACCATGAAATGGGCGCTATTTCATCGTAGCGCATTCGATACGCCTTAAAGTGACGTCATCTCCGGAAGCGACGTCTTCTTGTGGTGGTACCGCCTCCATCAAAGATCCAGATCCAAAACATGTGTGTGCGATGACTACCGCTTGATGACGTTACGATAGGCAATGCGTTGAGATAAGCGTTAAGTCGTTTCGATGGGCGTTAAGGCGTAACGACGGACGTTTAGCGGGCGTCACTGCGTTATGATGAATTAACATCAGTTCCTTGTGATATCACGTGATCAGTCAGAGCTTCTGAGCTATCACACTAGAACGTTCGTTGAAAACAATCGAAACACCTCAAGACGGGCTTTTCTGAAAACTTGTGTATTGGATAAAGCACTGGACATAACAAACATCCCCAGCATTCTAAATGACCCAGAGGTTTCAAGTTCACGGAACCACCGTATATTTCTTATCAGTACACTAACCGGATAGCAAGTAATATTTTTTACACACTGACTCTATTGTGTAACCGGGGTTTTTCTTTTGCCGTAATGACCCGGCGCACAATGGGTTTCACTTGTGCCCCGGTGTTCAAGTAGCAAGAACCGGGTGTTCATGCCGATCAAATCCGGGGTGATATTTGACATGAACACCTCCCTAGTTTCAAGAGACACACTGACTTCTTTGTCTGGCATGGGCATTCGTCTGCGTGAATCGCCTGGTCGCCTTCAGGAATTAGCAGGTGTTCATGTAGAAATAAGTGGGCGAGTGTTAAAGTAATTTATTAAGCCGTATCCGGTGTTCAAGTGATTTATCAAACATTTTAAGATTAATCATTGAAAGAACGAACAGTGTCCGTGGAAGTGTGCGACGGGAGATAACTCGTATGAAAATGATACAAAAGCCTTTTGATATCGAACTTTCAAGTGAAATTTCGAGAAACACAAGCTCAATTCATCTTCACATTTCAAGTTAAATGTTACACTAGCGTTCCGTCACGTGTAGTGTTCGACTTGGATATGCGAAGATGGCTCAATTGAGCACCACCAAATCACAAGTCAGCTTTGATAAATGTCAGTCAAATACAGAATCACTTTCCATTATTGGAGTGACAAGCTACGTTATGTATCGTTATAGGATCTGCATGGAAATACGCCATGTAAATTTCACACTTTGGTTTGTTTTGCTGCCAGTCACATACCTTCTTGTCGAGTGACACCAGCATCGTCGCGGTCGTGCATTCTTGCTGTAGTTTCACTGAATCCAGTCACAATTTCTTTTTGTGAGCGTTACACTATATGCCTTCTGATATACATACATTAAAACAGCGACTGCCTCAAATATAGGTCTAATCTTTGGTTGTCGCCTGTTGAGCGTTGATTGCAGACTAAGCAGTCAAAATATGACGCGTCTGTATGTCGTAACGTATCATTTTCTGCCGTACGTGTATGTGTGGGTACAAGTCAAATGTGTAGCGGTAAACGTGACTTTCTGTCAGACATTCCCTTAATTATAGGCCTAGTATGAGATCATGCGTATGGACATAGGGATATGTAATTTGTATGTCTGCATATTTTGCTTCATATGCGTTTCACGTAATGTAGATTGTGACACGTATATATATCAATTACATATATCTTTTTGTTACAAATCTTTGTAACGATAACGTGAGAGTTACGGACCAGTCAAACGGGTTGTGGAAGTTATGTTTCGTATGCAAATGTGTTGTTTGTCCTGAAACAACCATGATGTGTTACACAATACGGCCATTGTGTAAGTTATTTATCGCCTTCGACATCGGGGTACATGCAGAATGAACACTCACACCAGTCCGATTTAAATACCTCGGTATTCAAATCGGACTGGTGTGAGTGTTCATTCAGCATCAACCCCTCTGTCTCAGGCGATAACTATTACGTATTGCTCGAGTGCAGAGCATATCCGTGTTACTGTGAGTCGTCGATATTTCATATAAGTATACTAAATCTATAGCCACCAAAATATTCAATTACTCCAATGCTGTCAAGGAGTTTGACTGGAACTTATACACGTCAGGAGGCTATAGTTGTGATTGTGAATTGTCGAACTTTATCTATACACCATGCAAACATATTGTGACTGGTAACCTTGATGTGGTGAGTGATAAGAATCTGAAATTACTCCTGATGAAAGGACCTAAATATAGAGAGCCAAGAAGAATAAATCTGAAGGCGGACCAGAAGATAGTCCTGACTGCATTAGAACAGTACGTTATTGATTGGTCCAAGCGAGAAAAAGTTGAACCTACAGTACTCGCTGATTGGCTGGACCTCACCAAGAGCAAGGTCGTTGAAACAATCCGCCATATTGACAGAAGTACCCTTCCCCAAACAAAACAAGTACTGAGAAGCCCCAATTCGCAAGAAGTTCTAGCAAATCTCCAGAGTAAATTCGTCATAGTCCCAGCAGACAAAGCTCCGAATAATATAATATTCATATGTAAATATTACTATTACCAGGTGCTGGTTAAAGAATTGAGTATAGACATATCTTCATCAAATACATCTACTTACTCCCAAACTGCATTTACTCTGGAAGAGCTATTTAACAATCACAACAAGTTTCTCAGGGAAAGAGGTATTTGTCTTCCAACCAATCATAGCGACATACCAAAAATATATTGGACTCCCAAAATGCATAAATCACCATACAAAGCTAGATTCATAGCTGGTTCTAGAAGCTGCACCACCAAGCTTCTTTCAACCCTATTGACGAGGCCCTTCAGGAGGTAAAAGCATTTTGGGAAAGGTATTGCGCCACTATTTCTAAGAACTCTGGCGTTGAATGTATGCGGATATTGAAAAACTCAAAATGTCTTACGGAAGAGCTTGATGCTAAAGGTCACATACCGTACAGACATGTATCCACATGGGATTTCTCGACTCTATACTACAATCCCTCATCAGGACCTTATTGACCGTCTAAGTTCATTAATAGTATCTGTGTTCAAGAAAACTGATCGTAGATATATTAATGTCGGAAGCCATAAAAAAGCATTCTTTAGCTCGACTACATACAAGAGATATCATTCATGGGATGTTTCTTTGTTTATAGAGTTGCTTGAATTTCTCATTAAAAATATCTATGTGAAATTGGCAACACAATATATCAGCAGCATATAGGTATTCCAATGGGTACTAATTGTGCACCCCTGTTGGCTGACCTGTATCTGTTCTCTTATGAATATGACTATATGCTGGGGCTTTCAAAAACCGATCCACTCAAAGCCCGTTCCTTCTCATTCACCAAACGCTATATAGACGATCTTCTCGCTGTGGATAATCGCTATATAAATGAAGCAGTGAAGGATATATATCCACCTTCACTGATTTGAAGGAAACTACAGATAGCCCTACAGGTACATCTTATTTAGATCTCTATCTCTACAAAAATGAAGCGGGCATTCTCTCTCGTCGACTTTATGACAAAAGAGATGATTACAATTTCGACATCGTAAACTATCCCTTTCTGGACAGTAATATTCCAGTTGGACCTGCATATGGCGTATACATATCTCGCCTAGTAGCATTTGCTAGATCCTGTGTTAAATGTGACGATTTTAATCAACGTCACAAAACATTGTTGCAGAAACTTATAAAACAGGGCTATTCCACCAAGCGCCTCCACTCAAAGTTTTCAAATTTGGCGATACATATCGCATGCTGATAGCAAAATACGAACGTAGCGTGCAAGATCTATGGGGCTACGTTTCGTAACATGTGTCTAATTCCGCTTAACCCGGGGCTAGGGGCCGTATGAGCCTATGTACTTCAAGATCCTCATGGTACTCATATGAACAGTCACAATCAAAGCGTGGCTGAGGTACATCATTTTTAGATGACGACTCTATAACGAATATTATGGATTAAGAATACTGATCAGCGATACGGATTTGATATTTTGGAACATCATGTCTTGCCGGCATCATTGAAAATTGTTGACCGCTTCTCTCTTGCAGGAAACAAGCCTATGTTTATGTATACTTTTGTCTTTTTGAATTTGGTGCTAATACTGTTATATGGAAATAGAATAGGTCTTTGGATTATGGACGCGGATATTCTCTAATGGACGACGGCTGAATTATGAATGACGGACTAGACGCTTGTAATTCATCTAATAACCATGTACACATATTGTGACTAGTAACATTGATAAAGTGTGCAATATGACCTTAAAATACTCCTGATGAAGGGACAAAAATATCAATATTATGGCCGATGAATAGATAATCCAAAGCGCCCTTGAGCAGTATATTGTTTAGTGGTCGAAACGAGAAAACAGTCATCCTACATTACTTGCAGACTGGTTGGGTCGTGTCAAAGGCAAGGTTGTCAATACTATCTGCCACATCAACAGAAATACCCTTCCCCAAGCAAAACAAACATTGGAAGACATCATGGTACACTAATTCTTGCAGACATCCAAAGCAATTTCATTATTATTCCAGCAGACAAAGCCCCAAATAATATAATACGTATTTCTAGATAGTACTATTACCAGGTACTGGTTTAGGAGATGAGTATAGCAATTCCACCAGCTTCTGTGTCAACTTACTCCTCCACTGGAAAGATATATTCAACAAACCCAAACAGTTTCTCAAGGAAAGAGGTATTTCCTTGCTAAAGTCTGTCCATTTTAATTAGTCGTCTACTTTGGAGCTTGTCAAAAATCAATAGCTAACCCTGCAACAATTTTCTTTTTTTGAGTGTGTATAACAATCTAAACTCTACAAAATTATAGCCATTTCTCTGTGATAGCGATTATTTATCACTGCTTGAACTAACTTTTTAATTGTCTCCATTTAAAACCCCTGTACAATTGTTTGTATGCCGGGCCTCAGTTACATAGGGAGACGTCATAATATATTCATGTCTACTGGCACAAAGGTCATTGATGCGGAATACAGTAATAACAGGCGGTCCGTGGGAGTGTCACTTATATCTCATGCCCAGTGAAATTGCCGAATGATAATCCGCACACACCTCTATGACCGTACACGGCATTGTTGACCTTTGTGCTGGACAACACGAATACATTATGACGTCTCCCTATGTAATTGAGTTCCAGTAGATGAAACAACTGTACTGGAGTTTTATATGGAGAGAATTACAAAGTTATTTCAAGTATGATTTATTATCGATATCACAGAGAAGTGGTAGTCATTTTGTAGAATTCTGTTTGTTCTACACGGTGCAAAAAAGAAAATTTATGCAGAGTTAACTGCTGATTATTGCGAAGCTCCAAAGTAGACGACTAATTAAAATGGACAGACTATAATACTCATACCGACATAACAAAATTGCACAGGGCTCCCAAAATGCATAAAACACCATACAAAGCTTGTATGAATGATGGTGTGGATAACCCCGGTATGAGAACCGTCCACCTGGACTGTGGGGGAGAGATCAGACTACCAGCTCCTGAGTGCCATTTCTACATAACCGGGCAGTACGTCGGTCAGTGCTTTTAATGAGTTCTCATCAAACCGCGTGAAACAATCTAAATTTGCGCAAAGACCCTTTTCAGGGTCAACCATTCTTTACGAAAGAGAACTTCTAACTGAGCAAAATTTTCTCTCTTTGTGATGGTATAAGTTGTGGTGTGTTGTGGACGATGCGTCTGGCTGCGTGTGTCTGCCACCAGACGGGTGGTTATGGCGGATGAGGCTTCTGGCGCATCACAAGGGAGAACACTGACAATAGCGTGGATATCGTACGCGAATGTTATGCAAACACTCTTAAAATGGAAGTAGGATGTGATGAAGTGGATAATAAAGTGCGTGACGCGCAATATGGCTCACCCGCAAACCCACTCACACACTAACTTCTCACTCACTCACTCACTCCTCGTCACGCCTCTTCATATAAGTCCTCATCTTCATTCCCTTTCAGTCTCCACTCAACCTAATTTATCATTGCGGTACTGCGTTAAGACAGGCGCTGAGTGGCGTTTCTGCGTTAAGTCGGTGGCGGCCTACTGAATGC
Source organism: Hanleya hanleyi (assembly GCA_036873755.1). Taxonomy (NCBI): domain Eukaryota; kingdom Metazoa; phylum Mollusca; class Polyplacophora; order Lepidopleurida; family Hanleyidae; genus Hanleya; species Hanleya hanleyi. The sequence continues at coordinate 88,777 of JAVTVY010025396.1, forward strand.
GGGTGGAAGAATGGAGGAGAGATGGTTGGATGATGGAGGCTACTCAAAGTGGATGGTGGAAGAATGCTGGATACTTACGACCTTATGTTATCACCACCCTCACTTACGCCTCACACACTACCTTTCACTCACTTTTTCCTCGTCGTCACTCCTTCTTGTCGTCACTTCTCCTCCTCCTATTCCTCCTCCTCCTCCTCCTCCTCATTACAGACTTGGACAGACCTCTGCACTTCTGCTATTCCGAACTCCTCAGTGTATTACTTTGTTAAGACGGGCGTTGAGGGGAGTTTCTGTGTTACGGCGGCGGTTATCTTCCGTACTTTATCTGTATACTGAGCCCGTCCCTAGACCCGAGGCTAAAGTACATAGGACAACTGAAGCGTGAAACGAGAAATCGGAGTGAAAGTTTTGTCTTGAATCATCCTAGTACCTGTACAGAGTGCAAGGACGTACCCTAGACGACCCGCAAAAAAATAAAATAAAACAATACGCCACCTAACAGTCCTCCCTAGTGAGTGCGCATGCCAGTGTGCGATACCCTAAGGGAGCAGTCTACAGTACAGCCAAGGCATCTGAAATTCAAGAGAAGGCCATTTCGTGATATGTTAAATAGTAACCGTGTTTCAACAGAACCCGCATAGAACTATATATATGCTCTTGCCATGATTCCGAGGCAGACGAAATTTGGGGAGAGCGAGAAATCCCTTGAAATTGATCCAAAATGGGTCATATTCTCCCGCCATCACAGAAAAAACCCCTTGACAATCGATTGCCCTCAAACTCACTAACACTGTGCCCAGTCCAAAGATAAACAAATATTACAGGCCCGTGCACAGTGGGGGTTCGGAGGGGTCGGTCGACCCCCCCCCCCCCTTCGCTGCTCTTGAATCGGACGGAGTTCCGCCTCAACAGTCCAAGAATAAAAAATATATCATGCGAGGCTGGTGTGCAGTCCACCGCGACCGAAACACGCAAAGCGACCGAACCCCCGCGAAGAGAAAAACTTACACACTCTGCAGGCAGGAAAAACTACCGGTATTAACAGTATGGCAATATCAGTTGTCTCCCGTAAATTTACTCTTCACATAGAATAGTCCGAAAAGTGTTTTGGTCGATTTGCCCCCGGACCCCCTTTGCAGGGCTTTTAGCGCGCATTGCTGGGATAGTCCTTGTAGTTCCACCTGACTGGGAAACGACCCCCTCGAACAATCGAACAAAATCCTGAGTACGGGCCTGTATTACAGACAAATATAGTCGACCCGGCCGTTTTCAAAGTCAAGTCCTCAGTTTGAAGTACCCTGTTTGCTCGTAAGCTGAAAAGGCCCTAATTAACAGCCACACTCCCGCACTTCCATCCAAATAGTGAAGCATGGGCCAGCCTAACTGGCAAAATGTCATGTACTGACCTGAAGAATATCAACCAGTCAGCCGAATGATATTACAAATATTACTAACTAAAAAGCCAACAAATATTATCATGGGGTCAAGCCTGTCGGAATATTAATTTCAAAGAAAAAGTGCAAGTGACCTCGAAGGTCACACCACACTTCTCATACAACCTATGCAATCGAAAAAGCCCATGCAACATGGGCCATGCGAACCTCACCCCATGCATCGGACAGTCCACACAAACTTTCTATCCAATACGCAGTCAAAGGCTCTTTCTATACTACTAAGGTAAGACATTCAACTGATTAACAGAGATAATGTCGGGACCAGGCCTATCACACAATACCGTCACTGGTCCCGATATTCATGACAACTTGGAGTAATAAAAACATAGAAAGGCTTCGGTTTCGTCGAAGTTTAATTTACAACGAAACTGAAAACAGAGCTTCGAATAATCGTTCATTTGCTTTATACCTCCCAGACGACATGTTCAACATCGGCTTTTTGTGAAACGCACTTGACGTCAATCAGCTATTCGTAAAAGTATGGGTCGCCGATTAGTACATGTGTACATGTATATATTTATGGAGGTAAATCTATTGACCTTCATACATTGAACGACTTACGTTGTTAATTCGCGTTCTGTAATTATTGGAGTTTCTGCTGTAGGGTGGTCCTTAAATTTGGACGTTTTCTGCCATTATTACCGTACGGTAGCGGTACTCGAAATGCGAAGCCCTAAAATATACAATAGGCCTATTGCTTTTGCTAGTTCACATGCTTGTGTATTTGTGTGCTTTCAAATCCATTCACGTTTTATTTTTGGAGCACATAAATTAAACGAGACGTGTTTTTAAATACTGGTAGTTTCAGTTACGATAATTGTCTGTTTTTTATGGTTTTTTTTTGTGTTTTTTTGTTTGCACGGTATACACCCTCAAAAAGGCATGTCAGTCCCAAATGAAACCAGTGCAGTACCGGAGAACCTAGGTCCCCTATTGAAATCGTTCAGAGTATTCTTTTTCCACGTGATTTTGTGTCAGTGATATGTCAAAAACGGTTTGACGGATTAAGCCCAAACTTTCAAGATATGTTCTGGTGGACCAGATCTAGTGCCATTTGCGTACACTTCGCCATCCATAAGATGGCTTGCGAATCGTGAGTCTCCATTATTGCGGAGCGATATCCGGTATATTACGGGATTCTGTTCGGCCTTCATCCGGCAGAGAACAGACTCGAGAAATCTGATAAATTACAGGTTTTCAAACCACTTGGGAAACAGATATAGGCTAGGCTTACAAAATATATAGGTATAAATAACTTTCGTATCACCCAAGAGGTGTGGTAGACCTGTAATTTTCAACAAGTAGGGCATCACATGATTCGAAAATGGCGAGTTACGTTGGGGTTACGTCGGTAGACTTTAGCTGATTGGCTGACGAAGTCACGTGGTATTGACTTCTGGAAATTCCCTCTCGCACTTGCCGAAAGTAGGCTGTAAATGGATACACACGATCCCAGGGTCAGTCTTACCGCGTATAGATGACCGAGATGGTTACAGGTTGATCTAGTGCATATACCAAGTTAATTCTGATTGGTCAGATGCCGTGGCGGTCATCTTGGATTAAACTTAAAACCTTTGAACATCTTCTCCTCTGAAACCGCTGAACCATTCGATGTGAAACTTGGTACAGATGATCAATGGGTCGGTGTCTCTCAATCCTCGAAAAGTTTCTACGTTCGACAAGATGGCCGCCATCAACCAATCAAAATTATTGGATTTTAAAATAACTGATTTGAACTGGAAAAAGATATGAAATATATACTGTATGATGTGGCAATCACGAATATGCAAAGATTTTGGTCTTTGGTCACGTGGTTTGGCCGCCATCTTGTATTTGTGAAAAACTTTACTGATTTTGCAAGGGCATATTCTCTTGAACCCTGATACGTACCGATTTCTAGGCTACTGTGATATATCGAGAAGACTATGGTCTCTTGCACTGAAAGCAATATTGTTGATAGGCTGAACGGTTTGGCGGTCATATTGGATTTAACCCAAACCATATTGGATTTAACCCCCCGTCTGAAACCGATGTGAAACTTGGTACAGATTATCAATGGGTCGCGGTCTCTCAAATTCGGTTTAGCTTCGTGGAACAAATGACAGCCATCAACCAATCAAAATTGTGGGATTTTGAAGTAACGGATTTGGTCACGTGGTTTGGCGGGCATGTTGAATTTTGTGAAAATCTTTATCTATTTTGCAAGCGCTTATTGTCTTGAACTCTTATAGATACAGATTTCTAGGCTGTTGTGATATATCGTGAAGGCCATCATGCATGGTCTGTTGCACTGAAAGCAAAATACTGTCGATTAGCTGAAGTTTGGCGGCCACATTTATGATTTTGGCATAGACCATGGAGGTATAAATCAAATAGTGATTTATACCTCCATGCATAGACCTACTGTCTGTCCCAGATAATATATCCGAGACGTTTACGGCGATATTTCGGAGACAATTGATTGGACGATATTGAAACTTCACACAAGAGATAAACTAAAAATACCAATTTTATTCCAAAGTATCAAGAAAATCCTTCCAGTAGTTCTCAACAAATCGCGAAAACAAGAATTAGATGGAAGATTTGTAGGTTATTTTACGACGTCATGACGTCAAGCCTGCATGTTATAACATCGGCAGATCAACGTCATGGTAGCCCCAAAATAACATGGTAGGTATTGGTGATTTTCGTCAATTCCCAACAGATTTTAATGAAACATGGGGGAAAAATTAGTATTTGTTAGTTAATATACTGTGTGAAGTTTCAATGCTTTACGATAAATTGTCTCCGAAATATCGCCGAAAACGTCTCGGAATATATTATCTGGGACAGACAGTAGACACAATCCACTGTGCAGACCTCGTCCCCGGTAGCCGCTGCTCGCAGCTCCAATAATATTTGTTTCCCTACGGCTAGTTCATACTCTGATTCCGCTAGTTATTATCGCAAAAATAAACTACATGCAAATATAGTACTATATTATAATGGCAATATTTTAGGCTTGATTGACTCACGACAAAAGAATCGTGTCAGACAGAAGACTGGCATCGGAAAGGCGAAACCAGTAGATTGTGCTTGAAATGACTGTAGAATAGCCTGGGCCGTAGTTATAAGATAACTTTATTGACACTTCAGCACAGTCACAAGCTATATATATTTATATTTCAGCTGGTTTCGGGCAAATAAGAATTAGGGTTAGTCTTTGATTATTTCAATTTGGGTAATCGTAAAAGTGGAAAAGTTATTGCCGTTATAGAAATCTTCGAAAACCTGATGCGAAGTTCTGATGATCCCCATTTTATAGGGGATTTACGGTAGAGTGTTGAGTTCAACCACGTGGCTTGAATCGATGGACGCGCCAAGCCTCGTTTTGGGAGCGTTGATGGTTGTCAACATGGAAGATCAACATCGGTTCGGAATGAAGATCAATGAGCCAGGTGATTTCTGAGCGGATCCTTTCTTACCTGTGTCAAATCTCAACACCGGACATAAACTTGGTCATCAAAAATGGACATAGGACCATATTTAACTCAACAATGCAAACACACGCGCGTCAGTGTACCGTGTACCTATAACGCACACGGGAAACACGGGACAGACAGTGCGTGAGTGAGCCAAGCAAGTGTCCGTCAATCAAGGTGTCCGTATCACAGCGGGTCATTACATGTTTTTGTCAGTGTACACTTTGAAGTTACCGCCTTATTCAGGTAGATGGAAAGTAGGGAGGCCGTCCAGCCCGCTATGAACGATGATGAAGTATTGGAGCCTGTGCGTTTTAACTTTATTCGTCATCAATCTTGGAGAGAATACAATTTCATCATCAAGTTCAGACATTTTCGATGGAGGTGAGTGGAGTTGGCCTGGGTCTCATAATTTCATCTGTTCATTTTCAAGTTCACTGCATTTTATTTGCATGTTTGTTGTATATTTGGTGTATGTAAAGTGCTGATACTGTTATTTTATTATCAGTCCGCTGACGTTTTAACTGTTAATTTAAACCTTTTAGTTTTACCTGTGATATAGTATAACAGTTTCTTTTATTTAATTTCAGAATTAACTACATGTATATTCAAAATTATATGTAAGATCTACATACTTAAATTTGTCTCAGCCTGTTCAGGTATACTTGTTAAAATATTCACGAAAAGAAATAAATAAGAAAGAAAGTAGATTTATCTAATTTATCCAAATTTATTCAATTAACCCAAAAAGTGATTTAGATCTACACTAATTATGCATTATTATATGATGTGAGAAATGATAACAGGAGAAGGTGGAATTGGGAATGGACGAATTACAAATCCCAGGATCAGATGTGAGATAGAGGAATTTAGTTTAGATGAAAGTACAGATTGGAATTGAAAGACCGAGTATGAGTACCGTGCCCCGCCCCTCGATCCCCACCCAGAGTACCGGTTCTCCCTGTAGCATGAACATGTTCTATTTTGACATCACCACTGTGTAGTTATGTTCTAACTTTAGCTTTACAGGTCCAGCATGTGGTGATTCATGAGATGCATGCCTGCAGACTAAATTATTGATAATATAGAGCAATGTAGGTACGGTACATATTAATTAAGGCTGAGGTGAATTATTAGTCCAGAAGGTGAAAGCTCTTCAAAAGGAAAAGTGCATGTAAATTAAACCATTAATGCTTAGCCTATTCCCAGATATCATGCCATTTAAAGCATGTTAAGAGGTTTATATTTTAGGCAGAGAAATCATTAACATCATCAATTAATTGATGTATAAATAACAATGTATGTATGTTTGGCTTTGGGGCAGACTCCCTGGTCTATTTGCTATGCAAATACCTAGCTGTACTTGTATGCAAAACAGAGTAGAGCCGTAGTCATGCTGTTATGGCATTGTACATCTTTGAAATACACATTGTTTAAAACGTGAAAGTGTTGAGAAAATATATGTACATGATTTGCTACAAGCAAATACATAGTTGGCCTAAATTAGAAAGCTGAACATGATGTATTTGCCCATCATGCTCATGGCAGTAATCATGATCAGGTAGGTGTAAAGGCTAAAAAATAATACCTATGTTTGGCACTGGCCTATACTTCCCCTAATTCAACTTACCGATTTGAAATTTGATGACCTTTTCAAGCATTGCAGAACCTGAACCAATCTGATTAAAACTCAGACTTAATAAACCGCTCCTCTGTCGGACATGTCGCTTAATTAGCGACATGTCAGATAGAGGAACGGTTATTAAGTCTGAGTTTTAATTAGATTGAACCTGAACTAGAGCTATGAATATCAATGTTAGAATTCCTTCAAAAAGTTCAATTGTTGAAACAGTTGTGTAAAGCAAAGCTGAGTTTTAATTAGATTGAACCTGAACTAGAGCTATGAATATCAATGTTAGAATTCCTTCAAAAAGTTCAATTGTTGAAACAGTTGTGTAAAGCAAAGCTAATTTCTTCAATAGTCTGCTTGCTGTGACATATCAAAATCAAATTAAAACATAAAAAATTGATAAAAATTTATTACAATTTTACCCTGCATTTAAAGCCATCATGTAGTGGGAAACAATTTTTTTTTGCGTAATCCATGTACAAGGTTATTTTTCCCAGCCCCACACCCCACTCACTCAAACTATACTCACACTGCGAGTTCCTCATGGCAATCATTGCCTGTTTCCTAATCTAAATTTTCAAATCTCAAAGTTGTAATTTATGCATTTTTGAGTTGAGCTACATATTGGGCACTGCTTACAGGAAAGAAGTATTTTCCCCTGCTGAAAGTGCAGTATTGTCTACACATATAGTTTAGCCCACTTAATCACCTACTACTTAACCATGTAAACTGAAAATTCTGCTTCATTGAATAGGTTGTGTGAAATGCCGGGCTTCGTGTTTAGAATTAGTGCGTGAGCTAAAAATAGCTCGCGTCAAATATTTAGGAGAGCGTATTTGAAAGTCAGGCGAGTGGTTGCAATATAATACAACATAAAATATGACATTTTACGTGAGCTAAAAATCACTCTCATGACTTGAATTTACGCGAGTGTTTGCGTGCAGGTGAGCTATCACTCACGCTAAACACGAAGCCCTGGAAATGACAGTTTCATCATTTGTCCCATACCCAGTCTTTCGTTTTGAAAACAGCAGGAGTGCTGTAAATCACTCCACTCCTGAAGGGTTTACATGTAGTTTGTAGAGAAGTTGTTGTGAGGAGTGCTTTCCACTCGCCTAGACCAATAGGAGTCTGATTAGATGTATGACTGCCATACCAGGTCTGGTTGAAGGGGTAGTCGGGATAAATGCATAAAATATTGCTGAATTTAGGGAGGTTTTCTCTGTATATATGTAATTGAACATTTTTTTTAATATTGTCGATGACTTTTTCTGGCTAAACATTTGTACTCAACATCATTCATCTTTTTGTTTGATCAGGTATTAATATTAAAGAGAATTTCTAAGATCGTTACAAAGAGAAATGAAATAATTGAGCTCTATTCTGAGGTCAAGGCTGGGGCATTCTTCACTCGATGTATGTGTATATTATCCAATATTACATGCCCATTGACGCATTTGCGCTCAAAAGCTAACAAAAGCCAGAGTTTAGGGGTATATATTTGAAAATATACAAATGAGTAAGCTAATGTGAGTTGTTAGTTTTCACCTGTATGTGAACTGTGTCAGGTGTCAATAGAGCATTTAAACTTTACAATCTAAAGGCGTTGAATGCCTTTGTTCCGTCAAGGGCGCAATCACACTCTATAAATAATACCCATGAGAAAAACAAATTCTGATAATCATCCTTCTTTTTCATTGCTCTTGTTCTATACCTGACGATCAGACTGTAAATAGCCAGGAGAAAAACAAATACTGATAAAATCATTTATAATGACTATAATCTTGTTTTTATTGTTAGAAAGACTCAGGGTAGTTGCCAATCTGTAATTGCTTTTTGATAGATATGTAAATTTAAAGGTACTCTCAGGCCATGGTGTTGGTGATTATTTACATGTAGGTTTCTTCAAAGTGCTGACCCCAATACAAGAAAGCTTGTAGTTTGGGTTTACAATTTTGTCAATGTTTAACTTAGAGCATGGTAATTGTTGAAACATTTCCTCATAAAACCTGGTAGGAATGACATTTCAAGTGTGTGGTAAATGTATTTTAATGCATATATAGTACCAGATTTATCAGTTTATGAGTACCGTATATAAAAAGAAGGTAGGCCTTACCTATTATGTGAAGTATAGACAGGTAAACTGTTGTAACATATTTACACATGCTACTTTGTACACAGTCTCAAGTCTTTAGCACTTAAAAAATAATTTCCCCAAATTATGCGAGAAACACAAATTACATAGAAATTCGCAACAATCACAATGATAATGGGATTTTTTTATTTTTTTTTATTAAATTTCTGTTATTTTGGCTAATTTTAGGAGAACCGGAATACAAATGCAAATATGATTCACAAAGTCACAAGGACAGTTTCAGCTCTCCGAGTTTTTCTCCATTTCTGAGCACGAGAGAAAAATTCACTAGGGCCTCCTCCCTCTCCCAGACCATTTAGTGAAAACCTTCACAGTTTTTTTTCCATTCATCGTAGTACATGTATGTGTGTCAAGCTAATTATCTGCAGGTTAATTGATTTTGTGCATGAAGTTGTTTAGGTAATGAGGTGTGTCAGTCAATGAGGTACATGCATGTCCCCAATTGATAACAGCAAAACATTTTTTGTTTGAAGCTACAAAAATGCTACATCAATACTTCATGAAATCAGGGATCCAGAGACAGCTCGGTCTTTATGACAGCACTGTTCACAGCACTGTTCAGTCTTTCAATCCAGAAATTATGGGTCAATTTGCAATTCTTCAACAATTTTTTGGGGGGAAATTTATTGTTTTTTTTGGTCTAAATCCAAGTAGAATTAAAAACAAAAAAATTGAAAGGCCTGCCGCCCACTGCTGTTTTTATGAATCCCTGAAAACATTTTCGAATGCAAGTGCTGTACTTCTTCACTTTGTTGAAATATACATGTATTCTTCAAAGAAATCAAGTTTATAGATGAATTGTAAATGTTTTTCAAGTGGAATGTATTTAATGTACACTAGACTAGTATATTATGTAAAATGGCCAGGATGAGCCCAAGTCATACTGTACATGTACATGTAGTGTGAAGAGTGAGATGTCATGTTTGCTCAAATATGAAGTATACCAGTACAAGACATTTAATAAGACTATTACATTGTAATTTTGATCGAAGTCAATTACATGGTATGGTGTCGCTCTTCAAGTGACCCTAACGAAAATCGCTACATGTGAACCTCAGACATGTCAGAGACAAAAAGTGACATCATGCAGTTTAACATACTTGTTCAAGTTCACATTTAGGATGAAGAAGTGGATTCTCCTGAGCACTGTGACATTGGTACATGTACGTATCTGTCTGCCTGCTCCAGTCTTAGCTTCTGAACAAACACAAACTACAGTACTGTCTCAGGTGGAAGTGCGGCTAATCCCCAGCCAAGGAGATCTGTTAGCACTCTCCACTGTCCACACCGTTTGTGTGCTTATTATTCCAAGGGGGATAATTTACAGCTTGGTTAGATGTGCACCTCAGGATTACTCTCCATAATCCATTGTCACATCTGCGGGATTCTTCCTCGAAGCGTTTAATGCCGGAATGTCAGAAATAAACTGGGGCTCCTGCTTGGAGAGGCTTTATCTGTACTGTCTGGTCTCCACAAATACATCATACAACATGGGCTTCATGCTGCTTAGATCATCGTCACTTGAATGATTTACTGACATTAAAGGTGAAATGCAAAGGTTTGTCTAAATCACTTGATATTTGCAGTAAGATTGGAGAAATAATGTGTATATAATTAAATTCTACCCGTATTGCTCGTAAATCCTGCGATTTGATTGGCTGATTAGTGCTAAATTTTTCGGTTCATACCTCAATGAATCTATAAATATTATATGCCACGCCCACAACTGCACTACTTTTTCGTTGCTATAAATAACACTGGGTCACTGGCCGTAGTGTAAATCTATTCAGATTTTAGTACATAAATAATATATTTGCTCAAATAATGCCAACAGAAAACTCTAAAACCAACTGGAAAGAGTGAATTTAAATATTTATTTGTATTGAGAAAATTGTTTGTAAAATTACAAGAATTTCGAAGAGAAAAGAGCCGATCAGATCAGGAATAACTTAAGTCGACATCTCCGTGACCTTGAACGAGATTTTGACATTAGGTTTTCGCTCACCCACTTTTACCACAAATCCTTATGAAAAAATTATTACACCCGGTGAAGTCCTGAAACTCACATCCTACCTGAGCTCTGGTTCTCTTCAGATACATAGTTTGGTAATCCATTCATTTGTTCGTTACCGTTCCCGAGGAGTGAAATTTCATCCGCCGGCTCTTTTGCTGTTGTGGTGCGGGCGGAGGGGCGGGGGGAGGTGAGTTTTGCACCGATGGAAACGGGAATATGTCGTCCTCTCTCACGAAACCAAACACAAAATTTAACAAATTATACCGTCTTGACTGCCACGATAAGCGGATGTATGTAACAAGTACCGTACCGTACGGCAGATGTCCGAGAAAATCCCTCCAGTCAAGGGGGGGGGGGGTCCACAAAACCTGTTGGGTAGCCTACGAGGGCAACATCATCGTTCAATCTCTGTTCACAAAGGCTGCAATCAGTCCACCAGAACTGATACACTTCGAAGTCTGTGAAAGAATATCAATTTTCGCGTTTTCTGTCTGATATCACACAAAATTATGCGTCCGCTCGAACACAACACAACACACACAGCACATGCACTCCATCGATTCCAGTCTACGTGTGATGGGTACAGGCGATGAAGGATGCAGAGTTTCGTCACATTATTGATAGCGGACACCGAAAGGGAGAAAGTTCCGTCATAAACTGCGACAGGGAATGTTCCTCAGCTCAGAACAACTTTGATCAGTGAAATCGTCCTCCGTATATGCCTACCCGGGGCGCGGTAAAACAGCAAGAAAATGCATCGCCCAGTCTGATCATCGGCTCTGAATGGAATATTCCTGGCAAGGCAAACTCAACTCGAACAATTTTTCCTCTTCTGCATGGTTTCATATCTCATTCTTCCTTCGCAGAATTTCCTGTGTGTTTCAGTTTTCCTGACCTAAATGATTATCCCTGACTGAGAAGTTTTCCTCCATACACAATGTGCAACAAACTGTCAAACTGAAAACTGTTTGAACCGCGCTGGGCCTACCGAGTGACGTGCGCGTGCACCGAGACGTTGCTAGGAGTTACGAACTTTGCTGACTGTATTTATACGCGCAGGGGGTTTCCCGTTACAAGAATTAAACCGAAGAATTCGTTCGTTTCACGTTCAATTTCTTCTCTTATTGAATTACTTTTGCTTGATTAATTTAATTATAAGGATTGACTGTGATTTTTTTTACGTTCATTGGGGTATGAACTTAAAAACCGCTGTGCAAACTTTGTATGATCCGCTACGCGGAATCATACAGTTTGCACAGCGGTTTTTAAGTTCATACCCCAATGAACGTAAAAAAAATCACAGTCAATCCTTAAATAAATGAACTCGCCAAAACGAGTTCATAGAATAAGAATATAGTGACAATTTTGTTCTTGTTATTACTATAACGCAATTATTTGAAAGAAATGGAGCAGTTTATGAAAATATGGAGCGGTTCGTGAAAATTTTACTTTCACATGTCTCCGCTAATAACTTCTAAAGTATTGATCAAGAACACTGAACTTCTAGATTCCTTTCAAACTAAATTAGAATACCTGATTATTTAAAAATTTCATCTTGAAAATGATTTTGAAAGCAGTTCAAAGTTCAATAATTCGAAACCAAAATGCGATCCTCTTCGACTTAATCCCTGGTATATTTAGAACGATATTTTTAGTTCTATTTATAAACAACGTTAATTGTGTCTAACGTTCATTACTTTACGCGAAATAACATAGGGCTTATTAGAAGGTCAATCTGAAAAAAGTGGTAAAAAATTAAACGGAAATCAACGAGCACAAGCTACCGATTAGCGAATTTCTTGATCAATTCATGACCGATAGTTTCTTCAATCAAGTTAAGCTATTTAAATTCCAGTCCAAATGTTACCTTATTTTCAGTATTATTTGTTATCTGCCAAGAAAGTTATAATTACTTGATCAATTCATCATCATGTGTACGATGCATACATATGTGCCAGTATATATCCAGACTATCAAAGGCACAAGCCATCTTCGGTCCAACTAACAGTGCGAATATCTCTTGAAAATCTAAGAATTGTGCCCTCCATGCTACAAATTTACGTCTCCACTCTCGATTGTATATAGCTTACTTCTACTTCATTATAAGCTTGGTTTTCCGCGTGATTATCATCCATCGCTAAAAGAACGACTTAGGAATGTGTATGTTGTCTATATCCTTTCCAGTCGTAAGTGATCGATTAGGTCGATTAACGGATGTTTTCTTTTTTCAGCTGTGCAAGTACCCCGGTTCTCTTCACAATGGAGCAGTGTCTTAACTCTACACGTATATGAGAACATGATTGACTTTTGTACACGAACCTCTGAATCGAACCCCTCTGTTCTCTTTCTCGAAGAAAAGGTATATTCTCTAATTCTCTAATAAGTGTATTTTCCACAATATCCCCGAACACATATAACAACGGGTGCTTGATTTGCGTCGAATGATAAGTGCGGAACACGAGGTAAAACATTGATAACTGGATCAAATCGGCTACGAATCACGAATATGAGCATATTTTCCTTTACAATATGATGAGCACTCAAGATGAATACAAATTTAATCACATGGGAACGATCATTCTGGTGGATTAGGCGAGATAAATGCGTGTAGAGGACGTGTGTATATCAATTATGCAGTGAAGGCTATTAGATTAGATGCAATATTAGAACGGTACCCTAGCTTCTAACTGTAATCACCGTGGAATACTATTCTGTATGAAATACGCATCTCCAAAAGAGCTTTTTCGACCTCCAATGACTTAATTTGCACTGTCATTACGATAGTGGTACTTGTTTTCTGTAAGTGTCAATCCTACATACTATAGACGTTATCCGTTGCAAATATCCGATTTGTTGCAGAGAGCAAGTACAACAAATCCACCAAATAGGTACTTTGGTACTAATTGTGCACTTCTTTTGGCAGTCGTCTTATAAATATGACTGAAACGCTCATTTGTTTTCTATTTCTGCACGCAAACCCCGTTCCTTTACATTCGCCAAACGCTAAATAGACAATCTTTGACTATATGTATCATGTTTCATGTTTATCTTTGTATTTCTTTTTATATTTCACAGGGTCGAATTTTAAGCTTGTTTGTGCGCCAAATATGACGGATTCAAGCACCCGAAAGTATCGAATCCATTGACTTACATGTAGAAAGTACGGATTTGGATTGGCAAATTCCATTTCGGTAATAGATGCCGTTGTATGTAAAGGCGTACAACAGTAATCAAGAATATATAATTCTATTAAAACACTTTATTAGAACATGATTGTTGCAAACAGTGGTAAAAATTCCTTAATTCCCATCAAAAGTACAATCGTGCTTGAAGTGTAAATTAACAAGACTGTTTCAACTTAACCATACCTGGCCTGAGCTTACGAGGACCTGTCCAGGCCTAGGGGAGTCATTTCTACCACCCCCTCTCCCTCTAAATATTTTTTTGATCCAATTCTGTGAAAAGACTTCTAGCGTTTGGGTGGCATACACGGATATGCTCTCGAGACAGTCCCAAGACGATTGAGTTGTTTTCCTGGGGCAAAACAAATTTAACACTAATAGTGTCGAGACTTGTCGCACAGCCATTAAAAGTCTTGGTCGTTGTCCATTTCAGTAAACAAAATTTCAATGTCTGTACATGCAGTATGCCACGCTCCACCACAGGAGATAGCATGCAGCGTCAAAGATACAAAGGATTTTCAGGTGGGTGACAGTGCACCTGCAGCCAAGTACCATAGACAGCATTTCATCTCCAACTAGTATTGAGGAGACCCGTCATAAAAAGAGAGAACAATACCTGCAACGTCTTCATTGATTTTCTCATGGCATATGACAGCATTAATAGAGAAAAATTTGGTAAAGATTGTAAAAAAGGGAGCTGTAGCGTGTGTAACATGCTAAATGAATTAAATCGTACTCATATAGGGAATGTTAACGTTCGCTACGATAAGGATTTTGTTATCTGATTGATAGAAGCGATTTTGTATAACAAGTACATGAAGCAAGCGTTTAAAGTAAAAACTAGGAAAATGTGAAATGTCGAAGATCAATTACACGTACTTATTAAATGCCTTATAGCACCGGTTTGAGCGGTATTAGATACAAATACCCAAGAGCAACGATGTAATAGCCGTATCAAGTCACCTGAAGGAAAGTGACGAACTATGTGGCCGTTATATAGAAGAGACTACCCACAACGGGGAAAATATTAATAGAATGCAAGACGACAAATTCCTTCTCTCATAACTCTTACTGAGTTGCTTCTTTATATTATTTTAATGGTGTTTTATAATATTTATGCAGTTGGTTAGACGTAAATAAACGAGTTCGGTAAATACGGGATTCGAAGATTCGTGCATGACAGAAATTGGTCAACTGCGTCCTATCCCATTCGATACCGGTAAATTGCCTTAATTGTTGCAATATCTCTGTGATTTAATCAAAGCAGGGTAGTTCAAATATACTTTCCATCTCTGTAGCCTCTCCGATTGGTGCAGTTGTATTAATATAGGCTTGTCTTGTTCCTCACTTCAAGAAATATTGTTTGGACAATGCAAGGCAAGGATATGTATCCTCTAATGCAGTATCCATTATTTTATTTGTGGATTATTGTACTCCTCGAGCAAATGAGAATTCTGGTGCTATGACATACGAAAATAAAGGGAGAGTTTCCCATTCGAGAAAATGGAAGTCACTTCTTAACTATACTGTTAGAGTTATGGCTTCCAACAGATACCAACAGCAAATAGTTATTATTCTTAGCCCCCGGATCTCTTACATTTTCTTTGTACCTGTTATTCTAAAAATCTCAGAATCTGCGAGTTTGACTAATCGATGAACAGTATTATTGAGTGCCCAGACATCCATATATGTGCATTTCATTAGTACTTTATTCAATAAAAATCTCCACAGCAACTTACTCATTCCTGCGATCTTGCCATTTCGGTTCCGACAGGAACAACTGAAGACATTTCG